>CM065819.1:126482643-126792643 GCA_033398695.1 Orobanche coerulescens | reverse complement strand
TTGTACTTGTTTGTATTCTCTTATTTGTATTCTCTTGTTTGAAATGTGTATTATCTCATTTGAAGTTTGTATGAAGTATTTAATAAATGTTATTATATTAAGCTAACTTACCATATTTTAGTCTTATATTCTTATTCATTAAGGAGTTTGAGTATGGAAGGTATTGGAGATATTTGCATCCCGGACAGTGGCACAACTCATACAATCCTCAAACATAAGAAATATTTTACTGAGGTACAATCTACAAAAGCAGTAATAAATACAATTTCAGGTCCCGCGGACTTGATTGGAGGAACAGGTAATGCTAAATTCATATTACCAAATGAAACAAAATTTGTCATTAATAATGCTTTATTTTCTCCAAAATCTAAGAGAAACTTGTTGAGCTTTAATGACATATACCATCAAGGATATGATCTTTAAAGCGATGGCGAAGGTAATATGAAATATATGTACATTACTGCTAATATTTTGGGAAAGAAACAAATACTGGAAAAACTACCACAATTATCTTGTGGATTACATTATACACATATTCATGAAACTGAATGTAATTTGATAATAAAAGAGGATCCCAAAATATTGACATTATGGCATGAACGCCTAGGTCATCCTTGTAATACCCGTAATTTTGATTTCCGGTAATTTCTTTTTTTCGGTGAATGTCCGTTTTGACGACTCGCTCATGACTGTTTCGTCATTCCGAGAATGATTAATTCTGCACTTTTTGTCATCCGAGTTCGTTTCGGTGTCGTTTTGTTGAGTTTCGTGCTTTTTTGGCGACTTTTCCGCACTTGGGTTCGATTCTTGCGAATCTCGTTCGAAACTGCTGTTTCGAGTTTCCCGTAAGTCCGCTTAACTTTGTTAGACGTGTTGTGAACTTCGGTTTGGTTATTCGATCACGTATCGTGATTTTCGAGCGTTTTGGGCCATTTTGTAATTTACCCAAAGTTATGGGTATCCGTATCTGTATTTGTTGTCGCGTATGATTAATTATTGCATTATTTTTTCATTTCGGGTCGTTGATGTTGTCCGCGAACTTTTCGTCGTGTTCATTCCGTACGTTTTCGGAAATCGAGTCGTCGGGTCATGGCGGTGGCGGTGGCCGGACAGTGCGGCTGTCGGAAGTCTTGGGCGGCCGAGCAGCACGGCAGAACCGGCGTAAGCGCACGCCACGGCCGGAAGGCCGCGCGCTAGCTCGGCAGTGTAAGCGCACGCCTGTCGACCGCCCAGCCAGACGTCTATCGGTGCGGGCAGAGGGGTTCTGAGGTTATGGACTCGGGTAGGATCGGCAGGTAGCGCACGCTACTGTCGGTCGTGGCGCACGCTAACCGGCAGGGGTAGCGCACGCTGTCGGCCGACTAGCGTACGTTACATGTGTTGCGGATTTTGTTTAACGCAAGTGCACGTTATCGTAGACAAGTAATAAAATGATGAGTAAGATATCGTTCCCACGAGGACTGAATTACTAATTATCGATTTATATGTATTCTAATTTTATTTGAACTGTCGAAACTTGAGTTGCAAGTAATAACTAAAGAAAACCAATAAAAGAATAAATAGTAAAAACGATCGACTGAAGAAAGAAAATCAAATAAGAAATAAATCTAGGATTGTGAATCCACCTCGGTTTATCCGAATTTACTCTCGATTATCTGAAATTAATGATTTTCCAATTTATTGAAGGCGAAGGTTGCTAAAGTACTCTATCGCCTCTCCCGAGGTCAGTAGATTTCATTTTTCTAAGGCGAATAATACACTCTATCCCTAGGTAAATTAATTCAACAATAGACAAAAGGCACGGAATCTTCAAAAAGGTCACGTAGTTCCTATGAGTATATTCCTATCTCACAAGATAAAACAGTTCTCACCAATATTTCCTCACCAACTCTCCTCTCCCGATTCGAGTAAAAACAATTGGGAAAACTCAACAGAAAAGGGAATTATATAGATAATCAAAGTAAATCCGTCAAAACCTCAATTTCATCAAAATTCTAGAACAGGGTTTTAGTCTGACATGCTAAAGAATAAAAATACAGAAATAATTAAAGAAAGCATTGATATCAAACACAGTCGAAGAGCTCGGATTCCTCCGTTCTCTAGCTTCCGCTCTCTGCTCTTGGTGTTTTCTGCTTCTTCTCTTTGATTGTGAACGATCCTCCAATGATAATCCTCTCAATTATGACCTTAAACCCTTATTTATAACTCTCATCAGCCTCCAAAACGCGTCCGTGTGATTAGGTCGAGAACAGGCTCCAAAACAGCCCAGAAACACGGCAATTTCTATCAAAACCGCCCCGTGGGCCGCGGCTCACTTAATCTGTGCCGCGGCTCTCCCTGCTGAGCGCATATGCCTGGGCGCCTTTTTTCCTTCCTGGGTCGCGGCTCAGCGTCCTTGTGTCGCGGCTCACAGTACAGCGTGCTCGGCGCTTTCTGGACATCTTCGTGTGTCGCGGCTCACTCGGTTCGTGCCGCGGCCCCAGGCCAAAATTTGCCGTTTTCGCCCGTTTTTCATCGTTCGAGCTTCCGGACTCCAATTTCCTGCCAAACATAAAAGAATAGTGCTTTAAAGGCTCATTTATGCAGGTTTAGACACAAAATGGATAAATAATAATGATAAATAAGCGTATAAAAATGCGCCTAACAAATACCCCCAAACTTGAGCCTTTGCTTGTCCTCAAGCAAAAATTATCGATTTCAAATAAAAGAATATCGTGAATGGTCGTGCAAATCCATAGTGCTCAACTTAATCAATACTACCCTGAAATCCTCAAAGAATAATACAAGTATCGTAATAGTGAGTTACATCCAGGACACTGATTCCACAAAGTAACCAATTTCAGTGCTAATCAACCGTTCAAGAAGAAAATCAAGCTCAAAGATTAACAAGCGTGAATTTAACCGACCGCCAATATGAAGGGTTAAAATAAACAAGCTAACTCGCCCAGTCCCACAGTCTAGTGGCAAAAATTTCAAGAGTTTCGTCATCAAAAATAACCCTCGGATAGTATTCCCTTATATATGCTCAATAAGATGATTCGAGTAAACCACTAGGTTCGGATCTCGAGATGTTTCATCGGGATAATCCTAGGGTGGAATTCCATTCTCATGTCTTGGGGAACCGTTTGACGTAAAAGACAATCATGGGGTACATGGATGCTTCTAGTTACTAAGTTCCCCTCCACAGCGGAGAAACAACTCGAATAGCTATTCCCGCATGTCCGATTCAAGGTCGTTGTTTTACGCGAGAGTAAACAACGGGTCACGCGAATACCCCCGGTTACTAGGCTCCCCATCATCGGCACATGCGATATCTCTAAACCACTAGTCTAATCAGGGTTGTCGTTTTACGCGAGAGTAAACAACGGGTCACGTGAATACCCCCGGTTACTAGACTTCCCATCATAGAACAAAGAGTTAATTACATAAATCGTCCTTGTGGTTTGTCGGGTTTCACAGGTTTAGTCCCTATACTTTTTTTTCAGCGGGTCATGTCCTTGTGGTTTTTGATCCGTTACGGGTTTAGTCCTTTGACCAATAATTCTGTTAGTTGATCGTTAATTTGAAGGGTATTTTCGTCTTTTTATATATTTTTTATTGTGGAGTCTTAATGACTCCAATTTTTATATCTTAATTATTATGGAGTCTTAAAGCTTCAACTCATTATTTTTAACATCCGAATTTAATACACAACCATCAATACAAGAAAACCAAAAGACCATAAAACACAAATAACCAAACGATTGGGACATGATAGTTAACAGTTTCATTTCCTTATTAATTGAGGATAGTTAATTACAATCATTCATAAGTTACATGGAATGGCGCCTATAAATAACACATACATTTCTTTAGCTTGTCACACCTCCGAATTGATATTAAAGGCTTGAATTACTGAAAATAAGCACAACATGTTTGATTGGTAAAGTTTTATCTATCTTATCTTATCTTATATGGCGGTTGGTTGTTACAAAAACCCATGAAACATACGTAGTTGGGGATGCGCCTGTTGCAAATGGTGCCAAGTCGATTGGATCGGTCGAAGCTGGACTCACACCGCTGTGCAAAGATGGGTTGGTGACTCGCCAAATCCTAATAATGAGGACATGGGTAACTTCTACTCCGCGGGGTATGACCCTTTGTTTTACGTCCATCATTCGAATGTCGACCGTATGTGTAAATTCTGGAAGTATTTGGGCATTATAAGGACTAAACCTGTGAAACCCGAGAAATCACAAGGACTAAACCCGTAACGGATCAAAAACCACAAGGACATGACCCGCTGGAAAAAAAGTATAGGGACTAAATCTGTGAAATCCGACAAACCACAAGGACTAAACCCGTAACGGATCAAAAACCACAAGGACATGACCCGCTGAAAAAAAAGTATAGGGACTAAATCTGTGAAACCCGACAAACCACAAGGACGATTTATGTAATTAACTCTAGAACAAATAATATCTCGGCTTTTTGGGAAAAAATGTCTGACTCTAAACTTAATTTAAGTGCCCACAAGATTTATGTTACTGGACGACTAGCTAACCGAAAAATGTAACCAAACGTATAGACGGCGATTTGAAAACACGTATGTCTCCTTTCTTATCTGCTAAGATTTCTACAAAAACGAAAAAATTTCGGACCTAAATGAATACTCAACAGAAACAGATATCGCTGACTACAACTCAACTAAAACTCAACCGTTTCTTCAGAGAGAAATCAGTATCGTAACATCAGTTTTACACAAAGAGAAGCACGAAAAATTCACGAATGCAAATAATATCACGACAAGCAAGGCTAGCAACAAAAAATAACGAAAAATAATGAAAAATGCAAACGAATAAGTACAGCAACAGAAAGTAACCCCCCCCCCCCAAACTTGGGACGTACATTGACCTCAATGTACACAAAATGTAATATGCAATAAAAGAAAATGTCAAGTACTCCCCTACTGTCTGCTCATGAACTGGTGTCGGCCTCGTCCGGCAAGCCTGCACGCTCATCGACTACACCATGTGGAATGTGAATGAATGAGCTTGCATCATCAAAGAGGAAATTAAGAATGAGCTCTCAAGTTTAAATATGATGCAAGGGTCGGGAGATAATGTAATCCGATAAAATAATTCGTTGCATATAGTTTGAAAATGCTTGGCCTAAAAATTTTTCATTGATGCAATTAATCAAACACTTGGTATGCATAAGTTTAAATGAAGAACAAGAATTTTAATGGTTGAATCCAAATCCCCAAAAATAACAACATAGATATATAGCCATGACAAACGACAAAGAACATCACCAATTCATTCATAATCAACAATTTCCATCGATACTAATCAAAAATTTCATATCCCAACTCAACCTTGATAAAACTTTAAAATACTAACTACATATTCATCCCAGCAGCCACACCAATACTTCACTTTTCAAGTCATGTAGCAATGAGGATTAAGGGATTAAGAATTACCTTGCTTTGATTGAAGGAATGCAAGAAAAAAAATTGACTTGAATCGTCCGAGTGCCGCGCGCAGAAGGGGAAGAAGGTTTACCTGGGGTCGGCCGATCAAGTATATGAAAGAATGTTGGGTGTTCCCATTTGCGACGGGGGCCGCGGCACAGCTTAAGTGAGCCGCGGCCCATAGTACAGTCTGCCTGGGACTTTTTGTGATGTCGCCGGGTGCCGCGGCTCATCGTGTTAGTGTGCCGCGGCTCATCGTGTTAGTGTGCCGCGGCTCATTTGGTCCGTGCCGCGGCACAGAGTACAGTCTCCTGGGCATTTCTTGTACATTTGGCGTGTTGCGGCTCAACAGCAACGTGCCGCGGCTCAGGGACCTGGTGTGCCGCGGCTCAGTAAGGTCGTGCCGCGGCACAGAGTACAGTTTGTTTGGCCTTTTTCCTTCAACTGGTGTGTGCCGCGGCTCATTTTCCTTGTGCCGCAGCCCATTGCTGATTTCTTCCCCTGGGGTGATTTCTGCACAAAATTTTCAACAGAAAACATCAAGAGCGTGAGAGATAAGCATATCCAAGCTAAAATGATGAAAAATAAAGATCCAAAAATGCAAGAAAAAACTGAAACACAAAAATCTACAACTAATACTCGGGTTGCCTCCCGAGAAGCGCTAAGTTTATAGTCTTCAGCCGGACTTTTCTAGCTTTCATCCGGCGGTGGATAAGACGATGCTCGTCTTCTGCGCGTCTATTGGATTACCCAAGTAGGCCTTCAACCGCTGTCCATTAACTTTGAATTTGCGGTCATCTTTTTGTACTTCCACTGCACCGTGCGGGAACACTTGAACTACGGTGAACGGACCCGACAATCGTGAACGCAATTTCCCGGGGAATAACCTTAAGCGAGAATTAAACAACAACACATCTTAACCCGGGACACACTCTCTCTATGTGATGTGCTTATCATGCCAAATCTTTGTCCGCTCCTTATAAAGCTTCGCGTTTTCGTACGCGTCATGGCGAATTTCTTCCAACTCATTCAGCTGCAAACAACGCTTGTCACCAGCAGATTTCAGATCAAAGTTTAATTTGTTTATCGCCCAGTAAGCACGATGTTCCATCTCTACGGGTAAATGACAACTTTTCCCATAAACCAATCTGTAAGGCGACATCCCGATAGGTGTTTTATACGCAGTACGGTACGCCCAAAGTGCATCATCGAGTTTAAAAGACCAATCTTTTCGAGACGAGCTGACTGTTTTTTCCAGGATCCACTTCAGCTCTCGATTTGATATCTCGACTTGACTGCTCGTTTGAGGATGGTAGGCTGTAGCAACACAATGAGTGACTCCATATTTTCTCAAGACCGCATCAAGGAATTTGTTGTCGAAGTGTGAACCACCATCACTGATAATAGCACGCGGAGTCCCAAAACGCGTGAAAATATATTTTTTTATAAATTTGATTACGACATTGGACCCATTCGTTGGTAGTGCCACCGCTTCGACCCACTTTGAGACGTAGTCCACGGCTACCAAAATATAGAGATTCTTGTTTGATGGAGGAAAGGGACCCATGAAGTCGATCCCCCATACGTCGAACAATTAAACCTCAAGTATGATGTTCAGAGGCATTTCATGTCGCCTTGAGATGTTTTCCGTCCGCTGACACCAATCACACGTGGACACAAAGGAGTGAGCATCTTTGAATAATGACGGCCAATAGAGCCCCTATTGTAAGACCTTTGCCGCTGTTCTATTTCCACTAAAAATGTCCACCATATGGTGATGCATGGCAATGATTCAGCACACTGTGGATTTCCTCGTCCGGAACACATCTGCGAATGATTTGATCAGGGCCTCTTTTGAACAGAAAAGGATCGTCCCACAAATAATACTTAGCATCTGAAATTAGCTTCTTCTTTTGATGGCATGAGAGGTCGTTTGGAATTGTTTTGCTCGCCAAATAGTTCACTAGATCAGCATACCAAGGCGCGTGTTGTGAACCCAACTTGTAGAGCTGCTCGTCGGGAAAGGTTTCCATGATTTGTGGATGACTTTCTCCTTGCTCAAGGGGACTCTCTAACCGTGAAAGGTGATCGGCTATAACATTCTCAGTCCCCTTTTTGTCCCGAATTTCCAAGTTGAATTCTTGAAGGAGAAGCACCCACCTAATCAACCTTGGTTTAGCATCCTTCTTCTCCAAAAGATATTTTATTGCTGAATGGTCGGTCCACACTACCACTTTCGTTCCCAATAAATACGCCCGGAATTTATCAAATGCAAAGATCACCGCCAACAATTCTTTTGCCGTTGTGGCATAATTTCTTTGGGCGTTGTCAAGTGTTCGGCTCGCATAATATACGACATGGAACACTTTCCCTCGTCTCTGTCCCAAAACAGCCCCAATGGCAAAATCACTAGTGTCACACATTAACTCGAACGGAAGGTCCCAGTCTGGAGTGACTATTACCGGTGCAGTGCTTAGAGCTCTCTTCAATAAATCGAAACTTTCTTTACACGACTCATCAAAATTAAACGGAACATCCTTCATGAGCAGATTGCACAACGGCCTCGTGATCTTCGAAAAATCCTTAATAAACCGGTGTGTCCCAAAAAGCTTCTTATTCCTTTTACCGAAGTAGGCGGAGGCATCTTCTTGATTGTTTCAATTTTCGCCCGGTCGACTTCAATTCCATGTGAGGATATTCGGTGGCCAAGTACAATGCCCTCTTGGACCATAAAATGGCACTTCTCCCAGTTCAAGACCAAGTTTGTTTCTTCGCATCTTTTTAGGACTTTCTGCAAATTTTGCAAACAAATATCAAACGAATTGCCGAAAACAGAAAAATCATCCATAAAAATCTCAATGCAATGCTCTGCCATGTCAGAAAAAATAGCCATCATACACCGTTGAAAAGTAGCTGGCGCATTACATAATCCAAAAGGCATGCGTCTATAAGCGAAAATGCCGTAAGGACATGTAAACGTCGTTTTCTCTTGGTCTTCTGGGGCTATATAAATCTGATTATACCCAGAATAACCATCAAGAAAGCAATAGAAATCGTGTCCGGCTAATCTATCTAACATTTGATCAATAAAAGGTAAGGGGAAATGGTCTTTTCTAGTGGCTTTATTCAATTTCCTATAATCTATGCACATACGCCACCCCGTGACAATCCTAGTGGGAATTAATTCATTATTATCATTTTGAATAACCGTTATCCCACACTTCTTTGACACAACTTGGACCGGACTTACCCACTTGCTATCAGAAATAGGAAAGATCATACCTGCGTCGAGGAGTTTTAAAACCTCGACTTTTACCACCTCTTTCATATTTGGATTTAAACGGCGTTGATGCTCCACGGATGGTTTGTAGTCTTCCTCCATCAAGATCTTGTGCATGCAAATGGACGGGCTGATCCCCTTAATATCCGCAATAGACCATCCAAGAGCAGATTTGTATTCCCTCAAAACTCTCAATAATTTCTCCTCTTGATCCCCGTCTAAAGTGGCCGAAAGAATGACTGGCAAGGAATCGTCGGGTCCCAAAAATGCATATTTTAAATGCGGCGGCAGCTTCTTGAGTTCCAACTTTGGAGGTCTCTCGATTGATGGGACGGGTCGTGTTAGTGAACTTCCGAGCTCCTCACATGGTCGACGAATGAAAATCGAAGGGGAGGCATCCATGTGTCGTACGTAGGCTACATGCTCTGAATTTAATTCGGAAGCAGACCCAATCAAAACGGACTCCAGTGGATCGGATGGATAATTCTCTCGAAAGGCTCTACTTACACACGAGTCAAGGACGTCAACTTGGAAACAATTTTCGGCATCACTCGGATATTTTAAGGATCGAAAGATATTGAACGTTACTTGTTCCTCTTGAACTCGTAGAGTAAGCTTCCCTTTTTCCACATCGATCAAAGTTCGGCTCGTTGCCAAAAATGGTCTTCCCAAGATAATTGGGATGTCGTGATCCTCCTCCATGTCAAGCACAATGAAATCGGCCAAAAAGATGAATTTATCGACCTTGACTAAGACGTCCTCTATCACTCCCCTCGGATATTTGATGGATCTATCGGCTAATTGCAAAGAGACCGTCGTCGGCTTAGCTTCCCCAATATCCAGCTTTTTAAAAATAGAAAGGGGCATAAGGTTTATGCTGGCTCCGAGATCGCATAGGGCTCTTTCAAAAGACGAATTCCCAATGATGCAAGGAATAGTAAAGCTTCTCGGATCTCTCAATTTAGGTGGGAGCTTCTTCTGCAGAATAGCGCTGCACTCCTCCGTCAATGCGACCGTCTCATACTCCTTGAGCTTTCTTTTGTTTGACAAGATTTCTTTCATGAATTTCACATAACTCGGCATTTGTTCCAAGGCGTCGGCAAATGGAATGTTGATATGCAGTTTCTTGAAGACGTCGAGAAACTTGGAAAATTGCTTGTCCAATTTTTGCTTTTGCAGACGTTGTAGGAATGGAATTTGAGGAGTGGGATGAGTAGTCGACACTGCCTTTGGCTTGGGTGCCTCATCCTTTTCTTTCTCACTTTGCTCGATTTTGTCCTTGTTGTTGATAGGCTGCACTTTCAACTCCTTTCCACTTCGTAGTTCGATTGCTTGCACGTTTTCCTTGGGGTTCATTTCGGTTGCGCTGGGTAATGCACCCTGAGGTCGAGAGGACAATAAACTTGCAATCTGCCCCATTTGTGCTTCCAAGTTTCGGATGGAGACGGAATGATTTTGAAGGGTAGTCTCAGTGCGGGCATGAATTGGCTCGTGTTAGCCGCCAATTGAGCAAGAGCATCTTCCAAGGATACCTTTGGTGATTGAGGGGGCTGCTGTGGGGGCTGCGCGAATTGAGCTTGTGGAGGTTTTAAAGCTTGCCCGTTCCTCCACGAAAAATTTTGGTGATTTCGCCACCTTTGATTATAAGTGTTGGAGTACGGATTGTTCTGTCGATTCCCGTTCCCCACAAACTGAGCTTGTTCCATCGGATGTTGCTCGAAAGGATTTCCAACTTGGCATTCCGCGCTAGGATGAGATCCGTTGCACCAATTACACGATTCAATGGTAACGGGGGAAGGAGCATGTGAAAAGGCTTGAAGTTGCTGAGTTAATGCGGCAACTTGAGCTGATAATGTAGAGATTGGATCGTTATTTGAGATTTCCATAACTCGCTTCGGAATTACTCGTTCGGAAGGCCACTGATAGGCATTCGCAGCCATTGCCTCCAATAGAGCATGAGCTTCCGCCATCGTTTTTCCCATTAAGGCGCCTCCAGCGGCTGCATCAACAAGAGTGCGTGTAGAAGCACTCAATCCATTATAAAAAGTCTGAATTTGTAGCCAGTCCGGTAGGCCATGGTGTGGGCATCTCCGTAATAAATCCTTGTATCGCTCCCAAGTCTCGTGAAGCGACTCCATATCAAATTGTCCAAAGGTAGTGATTTCGTTCCTCAGTCTCGCCGTCTTGGATGGTGGGAAGAATTTAGCTAGGAAGGCTTGCGCTAATTCCGCCCAAGTCGTGATAGAACCCGGCGGTAAAGAATTCAACCAAAATTTGGCTTTGTCCCTCAAAGAGAAAGGGAAAAGCCGCAGACGAATGGCATCATCGGTAACACCGTTGTTTTTAAAGGTGTCACAAATCTCAAGAAACGAAGCAATATGTGCGTTAGGGTCATCGTTCGCCAATCCACAAAACTGGCTTGCTTGCACCATCTGAATAATAGCCGGCTTGATTTCAAAGTTATTGGCTTGGATGGTTGGACGCCGAATTTTTGAAAAGTTCGCATTGATTTGCGGCATAGCATAATCGCGGAGTGCTAATGCCGGTTGAGCTTGCTGAATGGGGTTGTCTGCTTCATGATTTCCCGTGTTATCGGCCATGGTGACTTTTGCTGGTAGCTCTCGTTTCTCCTTCTTGCTTCTCCGAAGAGTGCGCTCAAGTTCGGTATCCAAAGGTAGTAGACCTTCGTTACCGAATTTTCTCATGCACTAACCGGAAATGCCTGCAAGGAAAAACAAATAAATAAAATTACACGAAAATAATAAAAAAAATGTTCAAACTAAGACTAGAAATACTAAAATCGATATTAGTAAAATAATCAGTCCCCGGCAACGGCGCCAAAAACTTGTTGCGGATTTCGTTTAACGCAAGTGCACGTTATCGTAGATAAGTAATAAAATGATGAGTAAGATATCGTTCCCACGAGGACTGAATTACTAATTATCGATTTATATGTATTCTAATTTTATTTGAACTGTCGAAAGTTGAGTTGCAAGTAATAACTAAAGAAAACCAATAAAATAATAAATAGTAAAAACGATCGATTGAAGAAAGAAAATCAAATAATAAATAAATCTAGGATTGTGAATCCACCTCGGTTTATCCGAATTTACTCTCGATTATCTGAAATTAATGATTTCCCAATTTATTGAAGGGGAAGGTTGCTAAAGTACTCTACCGCCTCTCCCGAGGTCAGTAGATTTTTCTAAGGCGAATAATACACTCTATCCCTAGGTGAATTAATTCGACAATAGACAAAAGGCACGGAATCTTCAAAAAGGCCACGTACTTCCTATGAGTATATTCCTATCTCACAAGATAAAACGGTTCTCACCAATATTTCCTCACCAACTCCCCTCTCCCGATTCGAGTTGCGCAATTAAAACAATTCAATTATAGGCCACACAATTGAAAGCATTAAAAACAATTGGGAAAACTCAACAAAAAAGGGAATTATATAGATAATCAAAGTAAATCCGTCAAAACCTCAGTTTCCTCAAAATCCTAGAACATGGTTTTAGCCTGACATGCTAAAGAATAAAAATACAGAAATAATTAAAGAAAGCATTGATATCAAACACAGTCGAAGAGCTCGGATTCCTCCGTTCTCTAGCTTTTGCTCTCTGCTCTTGGTGTTTTCTGCTTCTTCTCTTTGATTGTGATCGATCCTCCAATGATAATCCTCTCAATTATGACCTTAAACCCTTATTTATAACTCTCATCAGCCTCCAAAATGCGTCCGTGTGATTAGTTCGAGAACAGGCTCCAAAACGGCCCAGAAACGCGGCAATTTCTATCAAAACCGCCCCGTGGGCCGCGGCTCACTTAATCTGTGCCGCGGCTCACCCTGCTCAGCGCATATGCCTGGGCGCCTTTTTTCCTTCCTGGGCCGCGGCTCAGCATCCTTGTGCCGCGGCTCACAGTACAGCGTGCTCGGCGCTTTCTGGACATCTTCGTGTGCCGCGGCTCACTTGGTTCGTGCCGCGGCCCCAGGCCAAAATTTGCCGTTTTCGCTCGTTTTTCATCGTTCGAGCTTCCGGACTCCAATTTCCTGCAAACATAAAAGAGTAGTGCTTTAAAGGCTCATTTATGCAGGTTTAGACACAAAATGGATAAAGAATAATGATAAATAAGCGTATAAAAATGCGCCTAACAACATGGGCGAGTTGTTTAGTCCAGAGGTTACTGGACAGGTCGGCTAGCGCGCGCTAGCGGGGGTCGGGCGGGCAGGTCACGGTCGGCAGGTTTGGTCGGCAGTGCCGGATCGTGCGGGCCCTGGCCGAGAGTTCTGGGCCGATACTGGCCGATAGCGCACGCTAGTCCGGGAAGGCTAGCGCACGCTAGTTCCGGCCCAGTATATATGTGACAGAGCAGTCCAGTTTCGGTCACTTTTCCCATTTCTATCTTTCTTTTCCGCGGCTGGAGCCTTGGGGATCTTGAAGCCATGTTGTTGAACAAAAAATCCATGAAGTTCTTGAGTTCATATCATTGATTGATCATCCTATATCATCATTTGATCCAGCGAATCAAGGTGAGATTTCCTAGAACCCTATTTTGAGAAATTTTGGGGTTTTTGCGTTTTGGCCGATTCGTTCCGTATCGTTGATTAATCCATGATGGGTATGATTAATCTTAGTAGTATTCTTGTGTTTAACATCATTTAATCCATTGTTCTTCGTCGAATCAAAGTATATTTCTTGATTTCCTTCGAATCGACTTTTTGTGGGATTTGTTCTTGATCTCGTTTTCCATCCATTTTTGATGGATCGATTGTTGTTAAATGATGTTGTTAAACATATCCTATGGATTGTATATCCATATTTCGATTTGGATTTCCACTTTCGTGTTTTGACGGGACGAATCGTGTTCTTGGCCGTTTTGGGGGAAACACTTGAACTTTCGTCTTGTGTTCTTTGAATTCAATGACTTTAAGTCGTGTTATGGAATTCATTTCATTGTTGTTATTGTCCTTCGTTGTTTATTATCGCGAGTTGGCGTTTGGTGGAGTCGGCGGGTTCGTAGTCGGCTCGTGCCAACCTACTTCGGTCGATTCTCCACGTTGTTCTTATTCGAGGCAAGTACCTTGTCCATACAATTCTTGTTTTGTGAATATGATAATTGGTGATCGTCTTTATGTGTTTGTTTGATTGTTTGAAATGAGTTTTCAAAAGATTCGGCTAGCCTCTTGAAAGGCTCACTTTCAAAACGCGTGTGTTTTGTAAATTGTGTGGGTTGTAAGTGACTACTTGAATCCTTTGGATATGTTTGGTGTTGATGTTGCGCTTGATAATGCGTGTGTACGTATATTGCTTCTTTTAGTCGTGTTATGGTTGACGTGGTGTTTTGCTAAGTGTTTGATACATCTGGGTGAATTGTTTGGATATCCTTGGTGTGATATGTTATTTATGCATGATTGCTTCGCTCACCGCGGGTTGGTTCGACGGGGCCACGGCGGGAGTCCAATGGTAGAGCCCTGGATTCACGAGTGGTGAATGTATTTTACTCACCGTGGGTTGGTTCGACGGGGCCACGATGGGAGTCCAATGGTAGAGCCCTGGATTCATGAGTAAAAACTTCACAGGTTGGTGTATATTTAGTGAATGTATTTTACTCACCGTGGGTTGGTTCGACGGGGCCACGGCGGGAGTCCAATGGTAGAGCCCTGGATTCATGAGTTGATATTGATTTTTATGTCAGTCGAGGACACATGACGTGGGTTTTAACCCTGTGAATTGTTGCCGGTTTTCTATTTGCGAAAACAAAACCTTTGGGCTCTGACCCTGTTGATTTTTGGAAAGTGAAGGATTCGATAATCCTAAGTTGTTTTCTATTAAAACTCTCGATGGCAATTTTAAACTGTTTTATAAATCGTTCCCCTTGATTTGTGATCTTTTGGTTTTGGAACGTTTCACCCAAACTCTTGCCTCGGGGAGTACTTTTCGTTATGTTTGGATCTTTGAGGATTCCTGGTTGTTGTTATTCGTGAAAATGTGAATTGTATGGCTCATATCTTGCACTTTGTTCTTGCACTAGAAAAACAGTGGAGTTTTGCTAACCCCCGAGTATTCGGGGGGTGGATGTCTGTTTTTGCATCCAAATTTGGGAGCATAACACAGGGTCGGCACGAAGGATGATGAAAGATGAATGATACTAATCACACGAAGATCTGCATGATGTCATTGGTTTAGTTGTATTTTATTCCCGCTGCAGTATTCTTTCCCATTGTACGGGAGTGTGTTGTACTCGACCCCTGCGTGGGCATGTAATGTGTTTGAGTTGTATGTATTTATTGAAAGACCAAGTCGGTCTACTAAGTCATTTTAGCCTTGAAGGCATTGTTGAGATGTTCTATGTTGTTACCAGTCTGGTAGATCCTTGAGGAAAGGTTCTACGGCGTGTAATATCCCTGAGTGGATTGGGGGTGTTACATAAATGGTATCGGAGCTTAGGTTGTGGAAACCTAGGTTGTAGGGTCAAGTAGGGTCTGGTGAGTTTTGTCTCGTCGGATTTTGTCTGACTGAGTCGTGTCGCGACGCGTCGTCTGAGTTGGTTGGTCGTGATTAGTATCGTGGGGCGATCATCATCTTCGTGCGACATGTGGATGTAAGTCTCCCTTCTTTGTATTGTGCCTCATGTGACATGAGCTATTTGTTTGATTTTGTATTAAGTGATGAAATCTTTATATAGATTCTCGGTTTCGTGATGTGTTTATGTGACTCATGTTTCATTTATATGAGAAGTGTTGTCATTATTTACGTCTTTTTGAATGTGATATTTGACTGTTGTTTCTGGTAAAAGTCAGGTGTTGTCTTGATTTTGAGCGAGTTGATGCGTGTATTATGATTTTCGAAAACCTTGAGTATCTTAGAAAATAAAATTCGAGACGTACTTTTAAATGGATTGTATTTTCAAGGCGCCTACTAGCGCAACTATTTGTTTCAAAAATATTCTACCTTGGACCAATATATTTTTTCTTTCTTTCCAGTAATTTTGGAAATGCTTTGCTTAGACCTGAGGGTCGAATATTTATGAAAGTTTTTCACTAAAAGAAAAGTGTCCTCATTTTTGTTCAAACGCAAGATGATTTTCAAAGTCTCGACAATGATGTTTGTTCAATTTTTTGTAAAATGATACTTAAGATCAACTGGTGTTTCCAAACTATTTTCAAAAGGTAGTTTTCGTTTTTAAAACCCATCATTTCCTGCTTGTGGTCGGAGAAGGTAGGAATGATGTTGGTATTATTGTTAGGGTGTTAGCCCTCCGAATTGTGATTGAATTTGTGCTGTGAACGTTGAGTCATTTGCCACACATATGTTTTGTTAGCCCTCTGTGGGAGGTGTGATGATGATCTTTAATGTTGTCATTTCGTGGTGGCTTGCGTGTTATCGCACCTGTGTGAGCTGTTAAAGCTTGGGTTTATACGTTTGTGTACATGTGTGATCGTTTCATGATGTTTGTATTTATGTGCTGGTTATTGTTCGGGCCGTTGAGGTTGTCGAACGATACCGTCGTTGCTGTAGTGTTTGTGTGTGTATTACTTTACGATGGTAATCGTTGTATATGATATGTGTTATGATTCTTTGTTGTGCTGAGTTGGCATCTCCGCTATGTTGTTTTGCGACATTATGCCCCATTGTATCTAGCATTTGTATTTTCGGTATGCCGAGCCGAGGCATTTCAACCGTGATGTGCCGGGGCATGCACATGTAAATTGTCATTCTCGTCAGTAACGCGTTTCAAGTGCGGACTCGAGGGACACCGAGTCCAGTTTTGCGAATGGGCTATCGAGACTTTCGGAGTTCGCGCTTCAGCACAGTTATCAGAATCGGCTTTGAGAGGCCTTTGAAGGATGTTTCTGTCGGTTGCTTGTTGTGTTGTCACCTTGATTTCGTTGTTGTGAGTTTCGGGAACGACACTTCTTTTAGAAGAGGTCGAATATAATACCCGTATTATTTTTGACTTCTGCATTTTCTCTTTCCCAATTCTATCGACTCGCTCGTGTTCGTTGATACTTTCTGAACTTGTTCTGTATTTCGGGTTCATTATTCGAACGAGCTGTGATCTTGTTTTGAGTCGATCTGGTTATCGCTGTGACTTTTCCGAGTTCGGTTCGATTCCTATGAGCCTTGGAGTTGTTATTTGAATTTTATTGTTCTTCGTGATTCGAACATGATTGTTCGATTTTGTTGTCTCGATCGTTGTGGTTCGATCGTTTGATTGTTCGGTTTTTGTTGATCTCATCTCATGATTGTTGAACGTTCAGACTCCTTCGTAATTCCCTTAAGTTCGGGAAATTGGTCTCGTTTTCGATCTTCCAACCCTTGGGCGGTGGAATTCCGTATTTGTTCAGCGATTGGCTCGCGTTTTGATTGATGTACCGTTGGGTTGGTCAATCATATTGATTTTCGTTCGTTGTGTTTTGTGATTGTTCGGATAATTGACTTGACTATATTATCCGTTTGGTGACGCTTGTCATTTGTTGGTTTTATTATATCCCTAACGGCGACGTTGTGTTGGTCGTCGTGGAGCGTGTTTTCACGCCGTATATTCCTTTGCGTTACTTGTAATGTTTCGCCGATGGGCGTAAGTTACGCGTTTCTTGTGTATCTCGTTGAGTTTTCCTGGCGGGATATTGCTTCTCCATATTTGTTTTAAGTTTCGGGACGAAACTTCTTTTAAGGAGGGTAGTGTGTAATACCCGTAATTTTGATTTCCGGTAATTTCTTTTTTTTCGGCGAAAGTCCGTTTTGACGACTCTCTCATGACCGTTTCGTCATTCCGAGAATGATTAATTCTGCACTTTTTCTCATCCGAGTTCGTTTCGGTGTCGTTTTGTTGAGTTCCGTGCTTTTTGGCGACTTTTCCGCACTTGGGTTCGATTCTTGCGAATCTCGTTCGAAACTGCTGTTTCGAGTTTCCCGTAAGTCCGTTTAACTTTGTTAGACATGTTGTGAACTTCGGTTTGGTTATTCGATCACGTATTGTGATTTTCGGGCATTTTGGGCCATTTTATAATTTACCCAAAGTTATGGGTATCCGTATCTGTATTTGTTGTCTCGACCCTTTTCTTGGTCGCGTATGATTAATTATTGCATTATATTTTCATTTCGGGTCGTTGATGTTGTCTGCGAACATTTCGTCGTGTTCGTTCCGTACGTTTTCGGAAATCGAGTCGTCGGGTCATGGCGGCTGAGCAGCTGGCCGGACAGGTGCGGCACTGTCGGAAGTCTTGAGCAGCGGCCCGAGCACGGCGAGAACCGGCGTAGCTCACGCTACGGCCGGAAGGCTGCGCGCTAGCTCGGCAGTGTAGCGCCTGCTGTCGGCCAGCCCGACGTGCTCGGAGTGCAGGCGAGAGGGTTACGAGGTTACGGACTCGGGTAGGATCGGCGAGTAGCGCACGCTACTTTCGGTCGTGGCGCACGCTAACCGGCGGGTAGCGCCTGCGTCGGCCGACTAGCGTCGTTACTGGCGAGGCTGTTTAGTCGAGGTTCTCGAGCCAGTCGGCTGCGCAGCGCTAGCGTCCGTGGCCTGCCTTAGCGAAGTCGGGCGGGCAGGTCACGGTCGGCAGGTTTGGTCGGCAGTGACGGATCGTGCGGGCCCTGGCTGAGAGTTGTGGGCCGATACTGGCCGATAGCGGACGCTAGTCCGGGAAGGCTAGCGCACGCTAGTTCCGGCCCAGTATATATGTAACAGAGCAATCCAGTTTCGGTCACTTTTCCCATTTCTATCTTTCTCTTCCGCGGCTGGAGCCTTTGGGATCTTGAAGCCATGTTGTTGAACAACAAATCCACGAAGTTCTTGAGTTCATATCATTGATTGATCATCCTATATCATCCTTTGATCCAGCGAATCAAGGTGAGATTTCCTAGAACCCTATTTTGAGAAATTTTGGGGTTTTTGCGTTTTTTCCCGATTCGTTCCGTATCGTTGATTAATCCATGATGGGTATGATTAATCTTAGTAGTATTCTTGTGTTTAACATCATTTAATCCATTGTTCTTCGTCGAATCAAAGTATATTTCTTGATTTCCTTCCAATCGACTTTTTGTGGGATTTGTTCTTGATCTCGTTTTCCATCCATTTTTGATGGATCGATTGTTGTTAAATGATGTTGTTAAACATATCCTATGGATTGTATATCCATATTTCGATTTGGATTTCCGTTTTCGTGTTTTGACGGGACGAATCGTGTTCTTGGCCGTTTTGGGGGAAACACTTGAACTTTCGTCTTGTGTTCTTTGAATTCAACGGCTTTAAGTCGTGTTATGGAATTCATTTCATTGTTTTTATTGTCCTTCGTAGTTTATTATCGCGAGTTGGCATTCAGTGGAGTCGGCGGGTTTGTAGTCGGTTCGTGCCAACCTACTTCGGTCGATTCTCCACGTTGTTTTTATTCGAGGCAAGTACCTTGTCCATACAATTCTTGTTTTGTGAATATGATAATTGATGATCATCTTTATGTGTTTGCTTGATTGTTTGAAATGAGTTTTCAAAAGATTCGAATAGCCTCGTGAAAGGCTCACTTTCAAAACGCGTGTGTTTTGTAAATTATGTGGGTTGTAAGTGACTACTTGAATCCTTTGGATATGTTTGGTGTTGATGTTGCGCTTGACAATGTGTGTGTACCTATATTGCTTCTTTTAGTCGTGTTATGGTTGACGTGGTGTTTTTCTAAGTGTTTGATGCCTCTGGGTGAATTATTTGGATATCCTTGGTGTGATATGTTATTTGTGCATGATTGCTTCGCTCACCGCGGGTTGGTTCGACGGGGCCACGGCGGGAGTCCAATGGTAGAGCCCTGGATTCACGAGTGGTGAATGTATTTTACTCACCGTGGGTTGGTTCGACGGGGCCACGACGGGAGTCCAATGGTAGAGCCCTGGATTCATGAGTAAAAACTTCACAGGTTGGTGTATATTTAGTGAATGTATTTTACTCACCGTGGGTTGGTTCGACGGGGCCACGGCGGGAATCCAATGGTAGAGCCCTAGATTCATGAGTAAAACTTCACGAGTTGATATTGATTTTTATGTCCGTCGAGGACACGTGACGTGGGTTTTAACCTTGTGAATTGTTGTCGGTTTTCTATTTGCGAAAACAAAACCTTTGGGCTCTGACCCTGTTGATTTTTGGAAAGTGAAGGATTCGATAATCCTAAGTTGTTTTCTATTAAAACTCTCGATGACAATTTTAAACTTTTTTATAAATCGTTCCCCTTGATTTGTGATCTTTCGGTTTTGGAACGTTTCACCCAAACTCTTGCCTCGGGGAGTACTTTTCGTTATGTTTGGATCTTTGAGGATTCTTGGTTATTGTTATTCGTGGAAATGTGAATTGTATGGCTCATATCTTGCACTTTGTTCTTGCACTAGCAAAACAGTGGAGTTTTGCTAACCCCCGAGTATTCGGGGGGTGGATGTCTGTTTTTGCATCTAGATTTGGGAGCATAACACAGGGTCGGCACGAAGGATGATGAAAGATGAACGATACTAATCACACGAAGATCCGTATGATGTCATTGGTTTAGTTATATTTTATTCCCGCTACAGTATTATTTCCCGTTGTACGGGAGTGTGTTGTACTCGACCCCTGCATGGGCATGTAATGTGTTTGAGTTGTATGTATTTATTGAAAGACCAAGTCGGTCTACTAAGTCATTTTAGACTTGAAGGCATTGTTGAGATGTTCTATGTTGTTACCAGCCTGGTAGATCCTTGAGGAAAGGTTCTACGGTGTGTAATATCCCTGAGTGGATTGGGAGTGTTACATAAATGGTATCGGAGCTTAGGTTGTGGAAACCTAGGTTGTCGGGTCAAGTAGGGTCTGTTGAGTTTTGTCTCGTCGGATTTTGTCTGACTGAGTCGTGTCGCGATGCGTCGTCTGAGTTGGTTGGTCGTGATTAGTATCGTGGGGCGATCATCATCTTTGTGCGACATGTGGATGTAACTCTCCCTTCTTTGTATTGTGCCTCGTGTGACATGAGCTATTTTTTTGATTTTGTATTAAGTGATGGAATCTTTATGTAGATTCTCGGTTTCGTGATGCATTTATGTGACTCATGTTTCATTTATATGAGGAGTGTTGTCATTATTTACGTCCTTTTGACTGTGATATTTGACTGTTGTTTTGGGTAAAAGACAGGTGTTGTCTTGATTTTGAGCGAGTTGATGCGTGTATTATGATTGTATGTAAGTGAATATTGTTACATGTGAGTTTTTAGGCATTCTAGCCTAATAGATTTTCGAAAACCTTGAGTATCTTAGAAAATAAAATTTGAGACGTACTTTTAAATGGATTGTATTTTCAAGGCGCCTACTAGAGCAACTATCTGTTTCAAAAATCTTCTACCTTGGACCAAAATATATTTTCTTTCTTTCCAGTAATTTTGGAAATGTTTTGCTTAGACCTGAGGATCGAATATTTATGAAAGTTTTTCACTAAAAGAAAAGTGTCCTCATTTTTGTTCAAACGCAAGATGATTTTCAAAGTCTCGACAATGATGTTTGTTCAACTTTTTGTAAAATGATACTCAAGATCAACTGGTGTTTCCAAACTGTTTTCAAAAGGTAGTTTTCGTTTTTAAAACCCATCATTTCCTGCTTGTGGTCGGAGAAGGTAGGTATGATGTTGGTATTATTGTTAGGGTGTTAGCCCTCCGAATTGTGATTGAATTGGTGGTGTGAACGTTGAGTCGTTTGCCACGCATATGTTTTGTTAGCCCTTTGTAGGAGGTGTGATGATGATCTTTAATGTTGTCATTTCGTGGTGGCTTGCGTGTTATCGCACCTGTGTGAGCTGTTAAAGCTTGGGTTTATACGTTTGTGTACATGTGTGATTGTTTCATGATGTTTGTATTTATGTGCTGGTTATTGTTCGGGCCGTTGAGGTTGTCGAACGATACCGTCGTTGCTGTAGTGTTTGTGTGTGTATTACTTTACGATGGTAATCATTTTATATGATATGTGTTATGATTCTTTGTTGTGCTGAGTTGGCATCTCCGCTATGTTGTTTTGCGACGTTATGCCCTATTATATCTAGCATTTGTATTTTCGGTATGCCGAGCCGAGGCATTTCAACCGTGATGTGCCGGGGCATGCACGTGTAAATTGTCCTTCTCGTCAGTAACGCGTTTCAAGTATGGACTCGAGGGACACCGAGTCCAGTTTTGCGAATGGGCTACCGAGACTTTCGAAGTTCGCACCTCAGCACAGTTATCAGAATCGGCTTTGAGAGGCCTTTGAAGGATGTTTCTGTCGGTTGCTTGTTGTGTTGTCACCTTGATTTCGTTGTTGTGAGTTTCGGGGACAACATTTCTTTTAGAAGAGGTCGAATATAATACCCGCATTATTTTTGGCTTCTGCATTTTCTCTTTCCCAATTCTATCGACTCGCTCGTGTTTGTTGATACTTTCTGAACTTGTTCTGTATTTCGGGTTCATTGTTCGAACGAGCTGTGATCTTGTTTTGAGTCGATCTGGTTATTGCTGTGACTTTTCTGAGTTCGGTTCGATTCCTGTGAGCCTTGGAGTTGTTATTTGAATTTTATTGTTCTTCGTGATTCGAACATGATTGTTCGATTTTTGTTGTCTCGATCGTTGTGGTTCGATCGTTTGATTGTTCGGTTTTTGTTGATCTCGTCTCATGATTGTTGAACATTCAGACTTCTTCGTAATTCCCTTAAGTTCGGGAAATTGGTCTCGTTTTCGATCTTCCAACCCTTTGGCGGTGGAATTCCGTATTTGTTCAGCGATTACCTCGCGTTTTGATTGATGTACCGTTGGGTTGGTCAATCATATTGATTTTCGTTCGTTGTGTTTTGTGATTGTTCGGATAATTGACTTGACTATATTATCCGTTTGATGACGCTTGTCATTTGTTGGTTTTATTATATCCCTAACGGCGACGTTGTGTTGATCGTCGTGGAGCGTGTTTACACGCCGTATATTCCTTTGCGTTTCTTGTAACGTTTCGCCGATGGGCGTAAGTTACGCATTTCTTGTGTATCTCATTGAGTTTTCCTGGAGGGATATTGCTTCTCCATACTTGTTTTAAGTTTCGGGACGAAACTTCTTTTAAGGAGGGTAGTGTGTAATACCCGTAATTTCGATTTCCGGTAATTTATTTTTTTCGGCGAAAGTCTGTTTTGATGACTCTCTCATGACCGTTTCGTCATTCCGAAAATGATTAATTCCGCACTTTTTGTCATCCGAGTTCGTTTCGGTGTCGTTTTGTTGAGTTCCGTGCTTTTTGGCGACTTTTCCGCACTTGGGTTCGATTCTTGCGAATCTCGTTCGAAACTGTTGTTTCGAGTTTCCCGTAAGTCCGTTTAACTTTGTTAGACATGTTGTGAACTTCGGTTTGGTTATTCGATCACGTATCGTGATTTTCGGGCGTTTTGGGCCATTTTGTAATTTACCCAAAGTTATGGGTATCCGTATCTGTATTTGTTGTCTCGACCCTTTTCTTGGTCGTGTATGATTAATTATTGCATTATGTTTTCATTTCGGGTCGTTGATGTTGTCCGCGAACTTTTCGTCGTGTTCGTTCCGTACGTTTTCGGAAATCGAGTCGTCGGGTCATGGCGGCTGAGCAGCTGGCCGGACAGGTACGGCACTATCGGAAGTGCTGGGCACTGGCCGAGCAGGCACGACAGGAACCGGCGTAGCTCACGCTACGGCTGGAAGGCTGCGCGTGCTAGCTCGGCAGGTGTAGCGCCTTGCATCTCAAGCCCGGCGACGCTTCTCGGAGTGCAGGCGAGAGGGTTACGAGGTTACGGAATCGGGTAGGATCGGCGGGTAGGCGCACGCTCTGTCGGTCGTGGCGCACGCTGCCGGCGAGGTAGCGACGCTGTCGGCCGACTAGCGTCGTTACAGGCGGCTGTTTAGTCCGAGGTTCTTGGGCAGTCGGCTAAGCGCGCGCTAAGCGTCATGTGGCCTGCCTTCGCTAGCGAAGTCGGGCGGGCAGGTCACGGTCGGCAGGTTTGGTCAGCAGTGGCGGATCGTGCGGGCCCTGGCCGAGAGTTCTGGGCCGATACTGGACGATAGCGCACGCTAGTCCGGGAAGGCTAGCGCATGCTAGTTCCGGCCCAGTATATATGTGACAGAGCAGTCCAGTTTCGGTCACTTTTCCCATTTCTATCTTTCTCTTCCGCGGCTGGAGCCTTGGGGATCTTGAAGCCATGTTGTTGAACAACAAATCCACGAAGTTCTTGAGTTCATATCATTGATTGATCATCATATATCATCATTTGATCCAGCGAATCAAGGTGATATTTCCTAGAACCCTATTTTGAGAAATTTTGGGGGTTTTGCGTTTTTGGCCGATTCGTTCCGTATCGTTGATTAATCCATGATGGGTATGATTAATCTTAGTAGTATTCTTGTGTTTAACATCATTTAATCCATTGTTCTTCTTCGAATCAAAGTATATTTCTTGATTTCCTTCGAATCGACTTTTTGTGGGATTTGTTCTTGATCTCATTTTCCATCCGTTTTTGATGGATCGATTGTTGTTAAATGATGTTGTTAAACATATCCTATGGATTGTATATCCATATTTCGATTTGGATTTCCGTTTTCATGTTTTGACGGGACGAATCGTGTTCTTGGCCGTTTTGGGGGAAACACTTGAACTTTCGTCTTGTGTTCTTTGAATTCAACGGCTTTAAGTCATGTTATGGAATTCATTTCATTGTTGTTATTGTCCTTCGTAGTTTATTATCGCGAGTTGGCGTTCGGTGGAGTCGGCGGGTTCGTAGTCGGTTCGTGCCAACCTACTTCGGTCGATTCTCCATGTTGTTCTTATTCGAGGCAAGTACCTTGTCCATACAATTCTTGTTTTGTAAATATGATAATTGGTGATCGTCTTTATGTGTTTGTTTGATTGCTTGAAATGAGTTTTCAAAAGATTCGACTAGCCTTGTGAAAGGCTCACTTTCAAAATGCATGTGTTTTGTAAATTGTGTAGGTTGTAAGTGACTAGTTGAATCCTTTGGATATGTTTGGTGTTGATGTTGCGCTTGATAATGCGTGTGTACGTATATTGCTTTTTTTAGTCGCGTTATGGTTGACGTGGTGTTTTGCTAAGTGTTTGATGCCTCTGGATGAATTGTTTGGATATCCTTGGTGTGATATGTTATTTGGGCATGATTGCTTCGCTCACCGTAGGTTGGTTCGACGGGGCCACGGCGGGAGTCCAATGGTAGAGCCCTGGATTCACGAGTGGTGAATGTATTTTACTCACCGTGGGTTGGTTCGACGGGGCCACGGCGGGAGTCCAATGGTAGAGCCCTGGATTCATGAGTAAAAACTTCACAGGTTGGTGTATATTTAGTGAATGTATTTTACTCACCGTGGGTTGGTTCGACGGGGCCACGGCGGGAGTCTAATGGTAGATCCCTGGATTCACGAGTAAAACTTCACGAGTTGATATTGATTTTTATGTCCGTCGAGGACACGTGACGTGGGTTTTAACCCTGTGAATTGTTGCCGGTTTTCTATTTGCGAAAACAAAACCTTTGGGCTGTGACCCTGTTGATTTTTGGAAAGTGAAGGATTCGATAATCCTAAGTTGTTTTCTATAAAAACTCTCGATGGCAATTTTAAACTGTTTTATAAATCGTTCCCCTTGATTTGTGATCTTTCGGTTTTGGAACGTTTCACCTAAACTCTTGCCTCGGGGAGTACTTTTCGTTATGTTTGGATCTTTGAGGATTCCTGGTTATTGTTATTCGTGGAAATGTGAATTGTATGGCTCGTATCTTGCACTTTGTTCTTGCACTAGCAAAACAGTGGAGTTTTGCTAACCCCCGAGTATTCGGGGGGTGGATGTCTGTTTTTGCATCCAGGTTTGGGAGCATAACACAGGGTCGGCATGAAGGATGATGAAAGATGAACGATACTAATCACACGAAGATCTGTATGATGTCATTGGTTTAGTTGTATTTTATTCCCGCTGCAGTATTCTTTCCCGTTGTACGGGAGTGTGTTGTACTTGACCCCTGCGTGGGCATGTAATGTGTTTGAGTTATATGTATTTATTGAAAGACCAAGTCGGTCTACTAAGTCATTTTAGCCTTTAAGGCATTGTTGAGTTGTTCTATGTTGTTACCAGCCTGGTAGATCCTTGAGGAAAGGTTCTACGGCGTGTAATATCCCTGAGTGGATTGGGGGTGTTACAATCCTGGCTCCATGATGATGAGGAAAATAATTAATAATACACATGGTCACCCAATGAAAGGTGTAAAACTCATAAATAATAAACTATGTGAAGCTTGTTCTCTTGGAAAGTTTATAATAAGGCATTCACTAGGCAAACTTGAAAAGGAATCACCTACATTTCTCGAAAGAATTCAAGATGACATATGTGGACTTATTGATCCACCATCAGGACCTTTCAGGTATTTTATGATTTTAATTGATGCATCTACTAGATGGTCACATGTTTGTTTATTGTCAAGTCGTGATATGGCATTTGCAAGATTCCTTGCACAAATAATTAAACTAAAGGTACAATTTCCTGATTATACTATACGGAATGTGAGACTTGACAATGCTGGTGAATTCACATCACAAGTATTTAATGATTATTGTATGTCAATTGGAATTACAGTCGAACATACTGTTCCGCATGTGCATACACAAAATGGTTTAGCTGAATCATTAATTAAACGCCTTCAATATATTGCTAGACCACTAGTAATGAGGACAAAGCTACCAATTACTGTTTGGGGTCATGCAATTTTACATGCTGCTTCACTAATAAGGTTAAGACCAAGTGCTAAACATAAATATACTCCATATCAACTTGCACTTGGTCAGGAGCCAGATGTTTCCCATCTAAAAATTTTTGGTTGTGCAGTATATGTACCAATAGTTATCCCACAAAGAACAAAAATGGGACCTCAAAGAAGGTTGGGAATATATGTTGGGTATGACTCACCCTCTATTATTAGATATCTTGAACCTCTAAAAGGTGATGTTTTTCAAGCAAGATTTGTTGATTGTCATTTTGATGAGACGGGATTCCCAACCTTATGGGGAGGTAATAAACAGCTGGAAAAAGACATAACATGGTATGTACCATCATTATTACATTTGGATCCATATACAAAATTATGGGAATAAAATGTAAGAAAATTGTACATTTACAAGGTTTGGCAAATGAATTGCCAGATGCATTTACTGATATGAAAAGAGTGACAAAGTCACATGTGCCAGCTATTAATACTCCTACTCGGATTGAAATTCCAAAAAAAAAATGAAAATAGAAGTACATCTAAAGCATGCTTAAAGCGTGGAAGGCCTGTTGGTTCCAAAGATAAAAATCCCCGGAAAAGAAAAATAGCCAATATAAATGAATGTGCTAAAGAAGCACAAAATGATGAAAAATGTGATCATGTTGAAACACAAGCTGAGGCAAATAAGGAGGTCATTGAAAATGAAACTGAAAATACAAATGATCTCGAGATATCTATTAATTATATTAATATGGGGAATTTATGGAATAGGAGTAATAATCACATTGATGAGATATTTGCATACTCCATTGCGTGTGATATAATAATTGGAGATGACGATCCTGAAGCCATATCTATATTCGAATGTCAAAATAGACCTGATTGGCCAAAATGGAAAGATGCAATAAATGTCAAACTAAATTCTCTTAGAAAACGAAAAGTGTTTGGACCGATTGTTGTCACACCGAGTAATGTGAAACCTGTAGGGTATAAATGGGTCTTTGTAAGGAAACGAAATGAGAAAAACCAGATTGTAACATACAAGGCTCGTCTTGTTGCACAAGGTTTTTCACAAAGACCTGGATTGATTATGAGGTAACATATTCCCCTGTTATGGATGTCATTACTTTTCGTTATTTATTTAGTTTATCGGTATCTTATAATCTTAATATGCATCTCATGGATGTTGTTACAGCATATTTGTATGAATCACTTGATGTTGATATATATATGAAAATTCCTGAAGGATTTAAGTTGCCTGAAGCATCGAAACCCAGAGAAATTTATACAATTAAATTGTAGAGATCTTTATATGGGTTGAAACAATCTGGACTCATGTGGTATAACAGATTAAGTGAATATTTGATTAAAGAAGGCTATGTGAATAAACCTATTTGCCCTTGTGTTTTTATAAGAAAAACAACATCCGGATTTGTAATCATTGCTATCTATGTTGATGATTTGAATATCATTGGAACTAATGCAGAAATTTTGGAAGCAATGAATTACTTAAAGAAAGAATTTGAAATGAAAGATTTGGGAAAAACAAAATTCTGCCTTGGTCTACAAATGGAACATACTAAAAATGGAATATTAGTATACCAATCAAATTATACAGAAAAGGTATTGAAAAGATTCCACATGGACAAATCAACACCTTTGAGTACCCCAATGGTCGGCAGAACACTTAATATTGAAAAGGATCCATTCAGACCAAAGGAAGAAAATGAAGAGGAAGTTGGTCCTGAAATACCATACCTTAGCGCAATTGGAGCCCTAATGTATCTTGCTAATTGTACACGGCCGGATATAGCTTTTGCAGTAAATTTACTAGCAAGATTCAGTTCATGTCCTACAAGGAGGCATTGGAACAGAATAAAACATATATTCATATATCTACGAGGTACGATTGATCTTGGTTTGTTTTATTCTAACAATACAAAACCAGTTTTGCTTGGCTATGCAGATACAGGTCATCTATCTGATCCACATAATTCTAAGTCACAAACTGGATATGTATTCACATATGGAGGAACTGCAATATCCTGGAGATCTCAAAAACAGACAATCGTTACTACTTCTTCAAACTATGCTGAGATAATATCTCTTCATGAAGCAAGTAAAGAATGTAGATGGTTAAGATCAGTAACACAACATATTCAAGAAACATCAGGCTTGCCAGTCGATAACGGCCCAACAACAGTATACGAGGACAACTCTGCATGTGTTACTCAAATGAAAGAAAGCTACATCAAAAGTGATAAAACCAAACATATCCCCCCAAAGTTCTTCGCATTCACTCAGGAATTTGAAAGAAATAAAGTGATCGACATCCAATATATTCGATCTTGTGATAATGCGGCAGATCTCTTCACAAAATCACTCCCTACGAATGTTTTCAAGAAACACATTCAGAATATTAGAATGCATCATCTTCGAGATCTTTAAAGAAGAACTACCCATGCTGGGTTGAGGGGGAGCATACAACTGTACTCTTTTTCCCTTATTAAGTTTTTATCCCACTGGGTTTTTCTTAATAAGGTTTTTAACGAGGCAGCTTGTGATGCTCCCAAATGAGATATCATGATATAAGATATTTCAAATGGGGAGTGTTATAATATCATCAATAATGATATGTGGGAACAACAATCAATAATTCAATCAATTATTGGATTGAAATATCTAATATAAAGACAATTATGTTGTATAATAAATAATATTAATTTGTTGTATAGCATGTAAACTTGAGCTATAAATAGAGCTCTTTGGTAGAGCTTTGGAGACACAATCCATTCTAATAAAAGCTCAATTTTTCCATCTTATTTCATCCTCCTTTATACTTATATTGTAGTAATATATATTACAATATATATAATATATATTGTGAAGTGATAAAATATCCGATTTTACAACACTTACCACTTTTCTTTTAAGGTAATCTTTTAGAGCATTTATAGTGAGGGACGATGCAAAGAAGTTTTCTAGGAATTACCATTGTATGTGTGTAAAGTGAGGAAGACAAGTTTGGAGAAAGAAAAAAAAGGTAGAAATATTGCTATCTAGAAAATTTGAATAAAAAATTATTTTTTAAGTCACTTTTCTTTGCTTCACTTTTGGTTATTTAATTTATTTTACTTTTGCTTGATGTTTAGGGTTTATTTGTCTTTCTTTCTTTCTCCTTTTTTTTCCTTTCTAAGTTGTAACTGGAAAGTAAAAATTAAATTAACTAAGCACTATTTTTATTATTTCAAGCTTTAAGTCATCTTGAATAAATTGTTACATGCTTGATTAGTTTTTATTTTATGACCAAATTATTTATATACATATATCATATACTCCCCCGTCACGCTGATCTTGATGCATATTCCTTTCAGGGGTCTCCCGTCGATCTTGGTGCATTTCCTTTTTTGGATATCTTTATCACACATATAATTTTAAATAATATATATTTATAGAATCACCACTTTACACTACTTTTCAATTCTCATAAAATTCACTGCCCAAAAAGCAAATGCAATAAGATGGATTGGACAGAAAAAATACTAAGACGTATTTTTAATACGGCATGTTCTGCCGAAACAAATTTTACAAAGTGGGAAAAAAATATTATTCAAATGCTTCCAGTAATAGACATATTGCTAATATTTTAAAAAAAAATCAGGATAACATAAGTTAAGTTGATGAGTTTTTTTTTTTTTCAATTTATATACAAATGTGTTGAAGCTTTTTTTATATATTATAAATAGTTTATTGATTTTACTTTACAAAAATATCGTCACGAACTTAAATTCTCACACTCACTACATAAACTGTTTTAAGAAGTTAAGCCCAACCAAACACCCCTTAATACTTATGCATGTGTTGAAATCCTTAAATGCATCCCAAAATCTATATATAGATTTAAAATCCAAAAATTGCATCACATCATCCCAAAAAACTCCTAGAATTGATCCATTCTCAATTCTCTATTTTGTGAATTTTTAACATTTCATTCATTTTAAATTCCAACAACTTTTTCATCCCACATCGAACTTTTATTGAACTTCACCAAATGAAAACCTCCATAAAAAAGATACATATTTCTCCTAACCAACAATATACAATTAATTGATTGAATGATCTTAATTTAAATTATACCATCAAGTTAGCCAAATAAAAAAAAATATGTATATTCTATCAACATAAAACTCACAGTTAATTGAAAGAATGGTTCATATAAATATTATTTAAACTACAACGTCAAATTTATTTGACCAAATAAAAAATATTCTTATTTTTTCATCATCGTGAATTATTCTGACAAGGCACCCATGTAACGTATCGACGAGCCGAGACGAGACTACTATGCACTACAACGTCAATTTTTTTGGAATATTTTATTCAACATAATTATAAAATGATTTTGATGATGAGTTGATGATTAGTTTTCGATCAAAGAAAACAACAATAGAACGAAGCAAAAACAACAATAAATCAAGGAGTCGAAGACGCTCAAAATGGATAGAAGAGCAAAATAGTTAAAATTATCAAAGCTTAACGTAAGAGAAAGTCAGCTGAAGACTCACCTGATGTCACCAGATGGATAGCGTACGCAACAAAAGAAAGATAACGTACGTAATTGGACGAGCTTAACGTACGTAAGCCTACATGCTCAACGTACGAAATGAGGTTTGAATTTGAATTAAAACAATGGAACCGTTGAACGGGAAGATGACATCATGGAGTAAAGTCAAAAAGGCATGCAACGGATACATGTGTTAACGTACGCAATACAATGAACTTAACGTACGTAAAGTAGAAAGCTAACGTACGTAAAGGATGGACAGAAAGCTACTGGACTGTTTTGTATAGAGCTTAACGTACGTAACAAGAAGGTGTTAACGGGCGTAATACGTCTAACGTATGCTACAGATGAGCTATCACGTACGTGATGAAGAGACAGGCAGCAACAGCTAGTTAAGGCTTTATGCCTATAAATACCAAGGCATTTGGTATTTTTCAGAACAACAACTCCAAGCAAATCATATATACTTCAGATATTATTATATTCATCTTTGTTGTTGTAATCGAGCGATATTGTCAAGTGTTTGAGCATTACGGATTATCTTGGACCGATAGAAGACAAGATTGTAACGGTATCACTCGGATCGATATAAGACGGGGTGTAGAGGTTTATCTTGTAATGCCCGGATAAATGGTGTGTTTACCTTGTATTATTTCAACTTCGTGAGGTTATTAATCATAGATTGGTTTCCCGAATTCGTACCCTTATGTTTTTGTATCTTCAACGTTGCATGCATGGTTCTGCACGTGCTTACGTACGCTACGGACTTGCGATTAACGTACGCTAAGTCTGTTGTGTAACGTACGTTATGTGTTGAGCTTAACGTACGTAAGCTCAGTCAAGTCAAGATCCGACAAGGGTCGGCGTGTGGGGACTGGATGAAGATTCGTGGAGATTGCCAGCATGAACCTGGACGGTCTTCCAGCACATGCAAGTCAACGGCTTAGCGTACGCTAGAAGAGATTTTTAACGCACGCTAAGGTCCTATATGTTACGTACGTAACACCTATAGACTAACGTACGTAAGCGTATGCCAGAAACAGTCCAGTGAGCTCTGGCCGAGCGTTAACGCACGCTAATGTTCTAGTATAGCGTACGCTAACCATGTTACGTACGTAATGGGCTTTGGTTAACGTACGTAATGGTTTAAAATCTATTTATAGGACCCGACCCTCATCTCATTTCCCACTCTTACCTTGGCCGATTTTTGTGTTCTTGAGACTATCCCTCACCTCATATCCCTCATATCATCATCTACATCCGATTTTGGGGAGCCTAAACCGTGTGAATTGGTGATCAAGCTTCCGGTGAAGAGTTTATTCAAGATTTTCTTTGTCTCTTAAGGTATGTTAACTCTACACCAAGATGAAGACTTTGTTCTTAGTTGTATTATGAGCTTCTTCCTGAGATTATTGAGCTTGTTTCATCATAATGAATCCAATACCATGTTTGAAAGGATTGTATTGGTTGAATTAAGGTTTTCATGGTTAGAGTTGAGCCATAATCTTCACCAACCTTAAGGATGAAATTTCTGAGATTGAACACACCTTGATGATCCTTTCGTAACAGTCTTTTTATGAATAAATGTAAGGATTACCCCCGTGTTTAATGAATTTGTGAAGATGTACATAGAGTGTGTTCGAATTATAATACTTGCCTTTGATGAACTTGTGTAAATCTTCTTAGAGGAGTAGAACCTTGAAAGGATTATTGGAACAACCAGTTGAATGAAGAATTTGTTAAGAAGAATCACCGCGGATTAACAAGAACTGTAGAGACAAATTAGCCTAGAACTAGAATGAACGTGATTATCTCATAATATTTCGATTTAGCCACCGAACCGAACCTTCAAGTTAAGAATCGGAATTTGAGTTTGGATTTTGGAACATAATGATATGATGAATGTTCTTGAAACTTTAGATACCAACCTTGTGTTCCACTACAATCTCATGAATTCGCAAGTCAAGCGTAGTACTCGTCGGAAAATAGGACCGAGAACCAATTATCCGTTATCGATAATTCGTTTATAACTTTAGACGTTCGGGACTCATGCGTAAGTTTCGGGAAGATTATTAAATTTTCTTGTTGTTCCCTTGTACAAGGTGATAGATCGAGGGGCGGCGACCTTCGGGCGGGTGACATTCGTGGGAGTATTTTAAATTCTTGCCATCTTGAGGCAAGTATCGTATTTTAAACTTATTGATATCGCATTGTTGATCATGTGTATGATCTATTCGTATTGTTGAACATGAGATTCAATTCCTTGAGTTGTCATGATACTTGTTAATGGTTCCTTGATTGTTCACGTCGATGAATGTGTTGATTTGCATATGTGTATGCATAATTGTAATGTTTATGTTGTAAATGATCCGAGGGGATCATGAGGATCTATGCTGAGGGCGCTGGATCGAATGTCCACCATGCGTTGGTCCGACGGGATCATCATGGGGATCTATCTTGAAAGTCTTGGATCGTTGGGCGGGTTTTCCACCATGCGTTGGTCCGCGGGATCATCATGGGGATCTATCTTGGTATTTGGATCGTTGGATTACCCTGCAATGTGTTGATGGAATCATGAGGATTCGCATCGTTGGATTCCAGTAATGGGAGTCCGTTTTGTATGTTTCATGATGCATTGATGATTTATGTATTACGATACTTGTACTAGCATTGTTTTGATAACCCCTTCGGGGGTGGACATTTGTTTTGATGTTCAGGTAGCCGAGGAGCGGGGAAGCAGCCACAGTACCGACATGACGATGAAGTGGCTCAGTGATGTGGGTTATGTTATCTTGGTTTTATGGTTATTTTCCAGTACTCGAGTACGCTTATGTTGTTGATGTTTTGGAGATGTTTTGTATTATTGGACTCATTCGTATTGTCGAACGGGTTTTAAACTTCTTTTACATTGAGGACACTTTAGTATTATTTACGTATTTCTCAATTTAGCCTTGTAAATTCTTATAAAAAAGATTTACCGCGCTGTAATTATTCCGAATATATCGGTGTGTTACAGAATATGGTATCAGAGCGAAAATTCATGGATATCTTGGCAGTCAGGTTAGTTGGGTCTGTTTACGTTATTTGATTTATGGGTCGTTTGTAACATCACTGTTGAGCCAGCATCGTCGTGTGGACCGTGGTTGTAAGTCTCCTAATCTCTAATACTACCGTTTTATTTAATTTCTGTTTTGTGATTATTGACGGACTTTCTTTTAGAATTTTGCCTTGGATATTGAGTATTTGTGTTTACAGTATGTTGAGGGGAGGTCGTGGACGCGGACGCGGGCGTGGACGCAGACGTGGAAATGCGAGACAGGAGGATTCGGCGTCTACCCCAGAATTATCCGCTAGTCGAACCGATTCCCATTCTGGGGGACAGCAGGGATCAGCAAATAATAATGCAGATCCTAACGTACCGGGAGTGCTTCAACAGGTGGTTGCTCAGATAAACCAGTTTGCTCAGGTTGTTGATCGCATGCAGATGGCAATGGGACAACAGCATAATGAGAAAAATCGGGGAGACAAATAGCTTACTGAGGTGGTCGAATTGCACCCTCCAAAATTTGACGGTTCTGCTGAGACGCTTTCTTGGGATCACTGGCTGAAGGAGTTAGAGAAGATCTTTGCAGGGATTAACTGTCCCAATGACAGAAAGGTTCCGATCGCCCAGTATCTTCTGACTGGGGAGGCTTTCGACTGGTGGGAGGCCATTCGACCTGAGGAGCATAATGCTGACTGGACGGAGTTCAAATTAATGATGGAAGCGCAATATTGTCCTCGCCCAGTTAGAGAGGACCGAATCCGGGAGTTTTTCTCACCACAAAATTTAGAGGCATCTGTGACAGACGTGATTAAGACTTTTAATCACCAGTTGACTTATGTGCGCCACTTGGTCAGGACCGAGGCGGAGAGAATTTTCCATTTTGACATGCGGATGAAGCCGGAGATTCAGCAATATATGCCCGGATTTGAATGTACCACCCTGCGACAGTATTAGGACAAGGCGCTGGCCTACGGTATGAAAGAGGCGGCAGTAGAGAAATCAACGGAAGCAAAGAAGCAGAAAGTGTCTGGCAACTTCACGGAGAACAAAAGTGGTGGGCCCCGCAAGGGCCAGTCCTCTTTACATTCATCTAGGAGGCCTCCGCATCCTTCTCGAGGTGGAAAGAAGTTCCGAGCAGCATCAACAGTTTCAGACGGAACAAAGAAATGTTATAACTGTGGCAAAACAGGGCATGTTCGGCGTGATTGTTATGCACCTGCTGTGACCTGCTTCGAGTGTGGACAGGAAGGACATCACGCAAAATTCTGTGGAAATGCGACTAGATCTTTTGGTACTCGCACTCCTGCACCGGTTCCGAAGGATACAAGTGTGAACCAGACACAGCAGAGTGGTTTCCAGCAGCCGAATGTTGGGAAAATAGAGGCATCCAGCGCTGGGTCCGTTCCTCCGCGTATTTACGAGATGAGGAGGTGAGACGATCAGAACACGACTGTTGCATCAGGTACGATTCAGATCCTTTTGCATCCAGTTAGTGTCTTATTCGATTCAGGAGCTACACATTCTTTCATATCTTTGAACTGTGTTAAACGTTTGAATATCTCGTGCTTGTATGATTGTGAACCTTATGTTGTGGGGTTACCGAGCGGAGAGAAAATTTTGGGAACCCTAGAAACTAGATATTTTCCAATGTCTATAGGAGGAAGGGATTCGCCATCAAATCTTATTGTAGTCGACTGTAATATCCGCAATTTTTGATTTCCGGTAATTTCTTTTTTTCGGCGGAAGTCCGTTTTGACGACTCTCTCATGACCGTTTCGTCATTCTGAGAATGATTAATTCTACACTTTTTGACATCCGAGTTCGTTTCGGTGTCGTTTTGTTGAGTTCCGTGCTTTTTAGCGGTTTTTCCGCACTTGAGTTCGATTCTTGCGAATCTCATCCGAAACTGTTGTTTCGACTTTCTCGTAAGTTCATTTAATGTTATTATTCATGTTGCAAGCTTCGGTTTGGTTATTCGATCACGTATCGTGATTTTGGGGCGTTTTGGGCCATTTTCGTAATTTCCCAAAGTTTGGGGTAATTACTTTCCGTTGTCGAATTTCGAGCCTTCGGGTAGTCGGAATCGTGTGTTCTATTAGTGCTCGGATTCGTCTTTTCGAGTACTTCAGATCGTATCTTCGATTCGTATTCGAGTTCGGGTTTCGGGTCGTTCGGGCCGTCGGAGTTGGTCGGCCGAGTCATGGCGGGCATGCTCGGGCGAGCCCTGGCCGAGTAACGACGGTAGTGATCGGCGATTACGTACGTAAGGCCGGTTACATACGTAAGGCCACGGCCGTGCGTCGTAACGCTCCGGCATTTCCAGCGGTGAGTTCGGCCATGGCGATTCGTACGTAAGCCATGGCCGATTCGTCGTAACGGCCGTAATCGGCTTTATTTAAGTCCTGGCAGTGTTTTTCTTCAGCCATTTCTCACTCATTTTCTTCCCTTCCGCGGCTGGAGATTAGTTCATCATGGAGAGATGTTGTTGGGCAATAAATCCATGAGGTTTTGGAGTTCATATCATCAATCATCAATCCTATAACATCCTCCGATCTACCGAATCAGGTCAGATTTCCTAGAAATCTAGTTTTGGGAAATTTGGGTATTTTGGTTGTTTTCGTCTGATTAATCCGATTTAACTTAGGATTATGATGGATTTATGATTATTTAGATGTATTATATCATTTCCTTTATTATTCCATGGTTGGAACGTATCGATTCGTTGTTTGGGTCGAGTTCTTGACCGACGCCTTGAAGGTGTCTGGTAAAATGTCTTAGAGGGGTTTTCGGGCGTTCTACGATTATTCTTCCTCGTATGATCGATGATTTATTGATTGTATGATGTTAGGGTCGTGTTTCTTGCGAAGAAACCATGTTGAACCCTTTCGTTCGTCGTCGTCTTCCGTTTCGATAGCATCGGGTGTTTCGAAGCTTCCCGGTTGAGCCGTGTCCGTTCGTGGTTCCGTGGTCGTGGTATCGAGGCAAGTATCTTGCCCATACGTTTCATGTTTCATAGGCATAATGGTTGATAAATGATTTTTATACGAAATCCAAATGTTTAATGAACGTAAAAAGGGATCGGTATGTTCTCGATAAATGTTGTCTTTCAACGATAATTCGTATACTTCGTGAATATGTGTTCTCGGAATATGTGTGTTGGTTTTGTATGTTGAAAGATAATATGATCATTTCGAGTGAGTTTGATAGACCGTAATCCTTTGTCGGGGATTACGTATTGTTATTATGTACTTGTTCGGTAAGAACGTAATGTGTGTGATATTAGTTGTTACTCCTTGAAAGGAGTTTGTGATGCTTAATGTTGTTTGGATTGATAAGTGATTATTGTTGTGTGCTTGATGTATGTGATGTGCCTCCGGGTAGGATTGTTGAATCTCCGGGATCCATACTTGCTAGTATGGGTCGGGCGTGACCGTAGGGTTATCCAATCCGGGCGGGGACTCCGAGGTTCGTGGCTTGTTAGCCCGATGCCGAGATAACTTGTGGGGCTATCATCGGGTATGTCTTGCGGGGACTCCGAGGTTCGTGGCTTGTTAGCGCGATGCCGGGATAACTTATGGTTGTGGTTTGATTATGTACGTATATGTGCTTGTAGTCACGTGACTGCGGTTACGGTGACATGTGATTTGATATAGTTTTCCCTGTGGGTTATTCACTCGGGTTTGTTCTACGGGAGCATCTGAGGTCCGTGGCTTGCTAGCACGGGACGCGAATAATCTGTGGAAACAGGTTGTTATGGTATGATCGGGTTGTGGACCCCCATTTGTTGTTATCCAATTTACGTTTTGGGAAAATGACTTTTGGGCTATGTCCCTAAATGTTTTTGAAAGGTTTGAGAATTCTTACAATCCCAAATGTTTTCAAAACTCCCGAGATCGTAAAATGTTTTCACAAGATGTATATCGGGTTTACCCCTATCTTTCGATTTAACCGTTTTGATTAAGTGATTTACCTCGGGAAGTATGTTTATGATTAACATGTTCCGTGGAGTATGATATGTATGGCTCGTTTTCGTATTTTATACTTGCACTAGCAAAACAGTGGAGTTTTGCTAACCCCCGAGTATTCGGGGGGTGGATGTCTGTATTGCATTCGGAGTTTTGGAGCGAGCACGGAGTTCGGCATGAAGGATGATGAAAGATGAACGATACTAATCACACGAGGACCCGTTGATGTCGTATTGGTTTAGTTGTATTTTATCTCCGCTGCAGTATTTCTTTCCCATTGTACGGGAGTGTGTTGTATTCGACCCCTGCGTGGGCATGTAATGAGTTTGAGTTGTATGTATTTTTTCTGAAAGACCAAATCGGTCTACTGAGTCATTTTAGCCTTAAAGGCATTGTTGAGATGTTTGACGTTGTTTACCAGCCTGGTAGATCCTTGAGGAAAGGGTCTGTGGCGTGTAATATCCCTGAGTGGATTGGGGGTGTTACATAAATGGTATCGGAGCTTAGGTTGTGGAAACCTAGGCTGTCGGGTCAGTGGTGTCTGTTGAGTTTTTGTCTCGTCGGATTTCGTCTGACTGAGTCGTGTCGCGACGCGTCGTCTGAGTTTGTTGGTCGTGATTAGTATCGTGGGCGATCATCATCTTCGTGCGACCTGTGGATGTAAGTCTCCCTTCTTTGTGTTGTGCCTCGTGTGACACGAGCTATTTTTATGATTATGAGTTAATTGACGGAATCCTCTTATGGATTTTGATTTCGTGATATATGATTATTTGACTCCCATTTTTCGTTCATATGAGGAGTAGTGTTGATGTCTTGTGCATGTTTGACTTTATTTCTTTTATCCGCTGCGTGAGTTCTTTTGTAATGGCTTTCGGTATTTTACCGACTGAGTTTTATTTCGAAAACCGATTCCTTAACCGAGTTTTGGCATTACGGCCTTGATCATTTTGGCGAAATTCTTATGACAGTATTTATTATTTTCTAAATGGCTTGTGAGTTTTGAAATATTACCGTCATCGGCCTTTTGGCGTTTTTGTAAATGGTTTTTAGCTGCTGGGTTCCGGCGCGGGACACACGGCGCTATAATGTTCCGTGTAAGTACCTAAACTTTTTGGGCATTCTAGCCCATTGAATTATTTTTGAAAACCTTGAGTATCTTAGAAAACTAAAATTCGAGACGTACTTTTAAAACGAATTATTTTCTTGCGGTGTTTTCAAGGTGTTTTCTAATGCCGCAATACATTTCAAAAAAATTCCGGTTGAGGACCAAAAATATTTTGAGATATTTTCAAATGCAGTTGCTTAGACCCAAGGGTCGAATATTTTTGAAAGTTTTTCACTAAAAGAAATGTGTCCTCATTTTTGTTCAAACGCAAGATGATTTTCAAAGTCTCGATAATGGTGTTTGTACTACTTTTTGTAAAATGATACTCAAGATCAACTGTTGTTTCCAAACTGTTTTCAAAAGGTGGTTTTCGTTTTTAAAACCTATCATTCCTGTTTGCGGACCGGAAATGCGTGTATGGTTTTCGAACTTTCGTTACGGTGTTAACCCCGAATTGTGATTGAATTGGTGGCGTGAGCGTCGAGTCGTTCGCCACGCATATATTTTGTTAGCCCTTGTGGGAGGTGTGATGACGATCCTTAATGTTGTCATTTCGTGGTGGCTTGCGTGTTATCGCACCTGTGTGAGCTGTTAAAGCTTGGGTTTGTATGTTTGTGTACGTATGTGATTGTTTCATAATGTTTGTAATTATGTGCTGGTTATTGTTCGGGCTGTTGAGGTCGCCGAACGATACCGTCGTTGCTGTAGTGTTTGTGTGTATTATTTTACGATGATAATCGTTGTATATGGTATGTGTTATGATTCTTTGTTGTGCTGAGTTGGCATCTCCGCTATGTTGTTTTGCGACGTTATGCCCCATTGTATCTAGCATTTGTATTTTCGGTATGCCGAGCCGAGGCGTTTCAACCGTGATGTGCCGGGGCATGCACGTGTAAATTGTACTTCTCGTCGGTAACACATTTCAAGTGTGGACTCGAGGGACACCGAATTCAATTTTGCGAATTGGCTACCGAGACTTTCGGAGTTCGCGCTTCAGCGCAGTTATCAGAATCGGCTTTGAGAGGCCTTTGAAGGATGTTTCTGTCGGTTGCTTGTTGTGTCGTCACCTTGATTTCGCTGTTGTGAGTTGCGGGGGCGACCTTCTTTTATAAGAGGTCGAATGTAGTACCCGTGTTGTTTTTAGACTCTTGCATTTTCTCTTTCTCGATTCTATCGACTCGCTCGTGTTCGTTGATACTTACTGAACTTGTTCTGTATTTCGGTTTCATTGATCGGATGAGGTGTGATCTTGTTTTGGGTCAATCTGGTTTTCACTGTGGCTTTTCCGAGTTCGGTTCGATTCTTGTGAATCTTGTTCGGAAGTAACATCTTTTGGTTCTACTAGTTCTTTTATTCGAAGTGGACTGGATCTTGAACTTTTGTATTTTCGACTCTGTCGACTCGTTTATGTTCGTTGACATTTCTGAGCTTGTCCTGCCCCTTGCTTTTGTTGATCGAACGAGTGTGGTATTGTTTTGGAATAACTCGTTTGTTGCTGTGACTTTTCAATCGTTATTCCCTTTCCTGTGGATCTTATGGGAATGCATGTCTTGTAGTTCTCACCAGATCATCCTGGGAGTTGTTGTTTGAATTTTATTATCCTTCGTGTTTCGGACATGATTGTTCGATCTTTGTTGTCTCGATCGTTTGCTTGTTCGGTTTTTGTTCTCGTTTCGTGATTGTTGAGCATTCAGGCTCCTTCCTAATTCCCTTAAGTTCGGGAAATTAGTCTCGTTTTCGATCTTCCAACCCTTGGGCGATGGGATTCCGTATTTGTTCAGCGGTTGGCTCGCGTTTTGATTGATGTACCGTTGGGTTGGTCAATCATATTGATTTTCATTCGTTGTGTTTTGTGATTGTCGGATAATTGACTTGGCTATATTATCCGTTTGATGACGCTTGTCATTTGTTGGTTTTATTATATCCCTAACGGTGACGTTGTGTTGGTCGTCGTGGAGCGTGTTTTCACACCGTATATTCCGTTGTGTTGTTTGTAATGTTTCGCCGTTGGGAGTTAGTTACGCGTTTCTTGCGTATCTCGTTGAGTTTTCCTGGTGGGATATTGCTTCTCCCTACTTGTTTTAAGTTTCGGGACGAAACTTCTTTTAAGGAGGGTAGAATGTAATATCCGCAACTTTTGATTTCCGGTAATTTCTTTTTTTTCGGCAGAAGTCCGTTTTGACGACTCGCTCATGACCGTTTCGTCATTCTGAGAATGATTAATTCTACACTTTTTGACATCCAAGTTTGTTTCGGTGTCATTTTGTTGAGTTCCGTGCTTTTTAGCGGTTTTTCCGCACTTGAGTTCAATTCTTGCGAATCTCGTCCGAAACTGTTGTTTCGACTTTCTCGTAAGTTCATTTAATGTTATTATTCATGTTGCAAGCTTCGTTTTGGTTATTCGATCACGTATCGTGATTTTGGGGCGTTTTGGGCCATTTTCGTAATTTCCCAAAGTTTGGGGTAATTACTTTCCGTTGTCGAATTTTGAGCCTTCGGGTAGTCGGAATCGTGTGTTCTATTAGTGCTCGGATTCGTCTTTTCGAGTACTTCGTAACCGTATCTTCGATTCGTATTCAGGTTCGGGTTTCGGGGTCGTTCGGGCCGTCGGAGTTGGTCCCGGCTGAGTCATGGCCGGGCATGCTCGGGCCAGGCCAGCCCTGGCCGAGTAACGTACGGTAGTGATCGGCGATTCGTCGTAAGGCCGATTCGTCGTAAGGCCTGGCCGTGCGTGCATGCGCTTCCGGCATTTCCAGCGGTGAGTTCGGCCATGGCGATTACGTCGTAAGCCGTGGCCGATTCGTCGTAACCGATCGGCGATCGGCTTTATTTAAGGCTGTGGCGTTTTCTTCAGCCATTTCTCACTCATTTTCTTCCCTTCCGCGGCTGGAAATTAGTTCATCATGGAGAGATGTTGTTGGGCAATAAATCCATGAGGTTTTGGAGTTCATATCATCAATCATCAATCCTATAACATCCTCCGATCTACCGAATCAGGTCAGATTTCCTAGAAATCTAGTTTTGGGAAATTTGGGTATTTTGGTTGTTTTCGTCCGATTAATCCGATTTAACTTAGGATTATGATGGATTTATGATTATTTAGATGTATTATATCATTTCCTTTATTATTCCATGGTTGGAACGTATCGATTCGTTGTTTGGGTCGAGTTCGTGACCGACGCCTTGAAGGTGTCTGGTAAAATGTCTTAGAGGGGTTTTCGGGCGTTCTACGATTATTCTTCCTCGTATGATCGATGATTTATTGATTGTATGATGTTAGGGTCGTGTTTCTTGCGAAGAAACCATGTTGAACCCTTTCGTTCGTCGTCGTCTTCCGTTTCGATAGCGTCGGGTGTTTCGAAGCTTCCCGGTTGAGCCGTGTCCGTTCGTGGTTCCGTGCTCGTGGTATCGAGGCAAGTATCTTGCCCATACGTTTCATGTTTCATAGGCATAATGGTTGATAAATGATTTTTATACGAAATCCAAATGTTTAATGAACGTAAAAAGGGATCGGTATGTTCTCGATAAATGTTGTCTTTCAACGATAATTCGTATACTTCGTGAATATGTGTTCTCGGAATATGTGTGTTGGTTTTGTATGTTGAAAGATAATATGATCATTTCGAGTGAGTTTGATAGACCGTAATCCTTTGCCGGGGATTACGTATTGTTATTATGTACTTGTTCGGTAAGAACGTAATGTGTGTGATATTAGTTGTTACTCCTTGAAAGGATTTTGTGATGCTTAATGTTGTTTGGATTGATAAGTGATTATTGTTGTGTGCTTGATGTATGTGATGTGCCTCCGGGTAGGATTGTTGAATCTCCGGGATCCATACTTGCTAGTATGGGTCGGGCGTGACCGTAGGGTTATCCAATCCGGGTATGTCTTGCGGTGACTCCGAGGTTCGTGGCTTGTTAGCCCGATGCCGAGATAACTTGTGGGGTTATCATCGGGTATGTCTTGCGGGGACTCCGAGGTTCGTGGCTTGTTAGCGCGATGCCGGGATAACTTATGGTTGTGGTTTGATTATGTACGTATATGTGCTTGTAGTCACGTGACTGCGGTTACGGTGACATGTGATTTGATATAGTTTTCCCTGTGGGTTATTCACTCGGGTTTGTTCTACGGGAGCATCTGAGGTCCGTGGCTTGCTAGCACGGGATGCGAATAATCTGTGGAAACAGGTTGTTATGGTATGATCGGGTCGTGGACCCCCATTTGTTGTTGTTAGGAAAAACAAACACCCTGTATCGATTCAGCCGGGATACCCGATCCCTGTATCGATTGTTATTTGTTATTGAAAAGGTTTTGACATATATGCCAAATACTGATGAGAAAGCGTATCGAGGATTCAAGGATTTATCACGTATCGAAGACGCCTCGAATCGGCATAAGTGAAGCTCGTCGATCTGACTTGAAGACTTGTAAGAAGACCAAGTATGGAAACTGTCTCGACATCCCTAATACGCCATTCTCCATACGGTTCACAAAAGGACAAGAAAGAACACAAGTCAAGTTCCGTTGAACAAAGAAGTATTTAAATACTCAAGGATAAAGTATTTAAATACATCGGTCTTCGAATCTTGAATCCCGCGAAATCCGGATCATGTCATATTCCGTTGAAGGAAAATCTTATTCAAACGGACATCTCAACGGATACTTTCTTGAGGCTATATATATCCTTGAAGACATTGAAGATCGATTACCCCAAGTAATATAACTCTCAAAGCTATCAAAGTTATCATCCGAGCAAACATATCTCCAGAGCAAGCGCAAGTTAAAACGAAAGAGATATACGGTGCTCAAACATCAAGAACGACTATCATCGATCTTGATATTCAAAGCCGTTGTTCTTACTGGTTACCTAACCTTTTACCTCTGTGTAAAAACCGAGCTCTGTGTGAACTCAACAAGTTATTCGACTGTGTGGGACGAATAAGGACGAAGCTTTGGAACTGTGTGTGAAGAAGCTAGTCAAGAAGGAAGCTTTAACCAATCTGTGTGAACGGTTGAAAGTGATATTCTTTGTATCAATCTGTGTGAACGATACAAGGATAGGTTTGTTTATAATTACGTAGTTGTGTACGCAGTAATTATATAATAAACCTTTACTCTGTGTGGAGGACCGGTGGACGTAGAGGGGTTTACCTCGAACCACTTAAATTCTTGTGTTATTTACCTTCGCTTTTCGTTTGAAATTACCGTGATATATTAAGTATACACCAAACACTTTGTTCTTGTATCCACGGCAACTAAGCGTATCCAAGACTTCCGCTACGCACTCGATTTAGATTCCATACGGTTTGTTGTTTAAACTACTTTTCCAAATCGTATCCAGATACTTAAGTGGCCAACAAGTGGTATCGAGCGGTTGATTCTAAAAAGAATCGGTATTTCTTTTAACCGAATCAGATTCAAATCACTTATTTTCAAAACAGTTTCTTTCATTCCTATATTATCAGTATGAATACCTCTATGATTAACAAAGTCCCTATGTTCTCTATTAACGAATTTGACGACTGGAGAATTAGAATGGAAGCTCATCTTGCAGCAATGCACGAAGAGATGATCTTTGTTATACAGGATGGTCCGATCAAGATTATGAAGGTCAATCCAGTCGCAAGGATTGAGGGCCAAGCCCATGCTGAAATGCTCGAGAAGGAACGCGAGCAATGGACAACCGATGAAAGGAAGCGAGCCAATCTAGACAACGTGGCTAAGAACGCGTTATTTGTCACTCTTGACAAAGGCACGTTCTCAATGGTAAAGAGCTGCAAAACAGCCAAAGAAATCTGGGATAAACTCAAGTTAATTTGTGAGGGAACTGAGCTCTCAAAAGAAAACAAAATTTCAAAACTCACTCAGCAATTCGAATCTTTTGAAATGAAACCAACAGAAACACTTGAGGAACTTGACCTCGATTCACCGGTATTGTTGGTGAACTTGAAGCGTTGGGCAAGATTTACACCCAAAAGGAGAAGAACTTAAAAATTTTCAGATCTCTCGGCCCGATGGAACATTAAGACCACGGCTATGCGTGTATCATGTAATCTTAATGAAATATCTACTTTTGATCTCTTCTCCGACCTTAAAGCATTTGAGTATGACATTGTGAAGAGAGAAAGTGAAGAATCTCCTTCAAAGGTCACAGCTCTCGCCGTGTATCGAACCGTCGACACGGCATGCCTAGCTCGTCGAAGCCCGGTCACAAGAACGCTGACAGCGACGACATCTGTCACAAGATGAAATGGCGCTTCTAATGCATAAGTTCAAAAGTTCATTAAACGATGAAAGACTCCCTGAGCCCAAACCTGTCAACAAGGTAAGTACCGAAACATCATCCGGTGATGCTAACTCGTGTTATAAGCTGCAGGAAACCAGGCCAGTATGCAAAGATATGTCGTCATCCCAAAGTCTAATGTTTGCCGGAGGCCGAGCAAGAAGAGCGAGTTGTTAGAAGACGTGCTTGGAAAGACAAGCTCAAGGCCCCGATTGGAGAATCGAAGCCTCCCCACACCATCCAAATCGTGAGAATGTCTTGGTGGTCATCGAAAGTGATTCATCCGACGATGAGTTCGATGATAAAGCATACATGTGCTTTATGGCTAAAGATGTTCCGAAGGTGAAGACAATGACGATGAGGTAAGTTCAACCTCGGTTATTCCATCTAATGCATCTCATACTTTGAAAATATGATGAATGAATTCAAAAACATTCAAAAAGCCCATGAGAGTCTAAAAGCGAGAATATACAGCTTCAATTAACAAATCTAGAGCTGAAAGATGAGAATGACTTGCTGAAGATAAACTATGATAATATGTCTCTTGATTGTGAAACCAGCAAGGTCGATTTTGAAAAACTCATGGAGAACAATCATCAACTTGCTCATGAACTAAATGAGGTTAAAACCCATAATGAGAGCAAGACAAATGATTTGGTTCTACTACAAACCAAAATTACAACTCTCGAGAAGCGAGAAACTGAACTTGAGACCATTCTGAAGTCTTTTGAAAAATCGTCCAAAAGAATGGAAGAAATTAGAGCCTGGGCAACATGCTCATGATAAAAGTGGCTTAGGATACGGCTCATGTTCGAATAAAGGTAAAACTAGTCTTGTGTTCGTCAAGAGTGTGGAACACATTCCAGTCGGAAGATGTTCCTAGTCCCATAAAGGAACCTCGTACCGAGAAAACCAAAAGCCGCCATTCCGCCTCCACAACTCTACAATTCGAGGCAGTGGAACCAACAACCACTCGAAGGCGTAATCTACTGACATGCTCCCCAAGCATATCATCAAAGCCGAAAGTCATTCAGAAAGAAGACGGTATCCAACCACCAAAGGCCCGCATTGCAGTACCCTCGATACGGTGCACCTAGGTATTGGATACGAAGCCGTTATCCCTCAAGACAGCAGATACAAGTTCCGTATCAACAACGGTATTGGGAATCCAACTGGAGACCCGAAGACAAGTCGTTATGCCTAGGAAAATGGCTCCACCTCCTAGACGGCACTCGTCTTGGAATAATAATAATAATCCTGAATTTTACATGCATAGTAATTATCATGATTATAACAACTACGGATATGCCCCGTAGATACCGCAATCTTGTCCGAGTACATCCTACAGTAAACCAATTCTTGTCAGAAAATGCAGGTACCTAAAGGAACTAACATACATGGACCCAAAAATCAAAGGGGACCTAAATCTACCTAATTTCTTTGTTACAGGACATTCTAGAGGAGGATACATGGTACTTCGATAGTGGATGCTCTCGTCACATGACTGGAGACAGGAGCAAGCTATCTGATTTTGTAGAAGGTCGCGGTCCAAGAGTTAGCTTCGGTGATAAATCTAAAGGAAGAACAAGAGTGAAAGGAAACCTACTTGTCGGGAAATTCAAAGTCACCGATGTCGCATATGTTGAAGGCTTACATTATAATCTACTTAGTATTAGCCAGTTCTGTGATAAACAGTTCTCGGTGAAGTTCTATATAGATCGCTGTAGAGTCAAGAACACCCAATCCAAGGAAGTTGTGCTTACAGGGAAGCAGATCGGGTAATATGTACATTCTTGATGGAAGCCTATGATCTCCTCAATTCCATGTTTTGTTGCCAAAGGCACTGCAGATCTTAGTGGCTATGGCACAAGAGGATGTCTCACGTCAACTTCAAGACGATCAACAAGCTTTCAAGACAGGGTATGGTAAGAGGTTTGCCGATGTGTCATTCAAGAAGGACAATGCTCATGACCATGCCGTAAAGGCAAGCAAATCAAGTCAACCACGAAGAGCAAATCCTACCTTTCAACCCAAAGAGTATTGGAAATGCTACACATGGATCTCTACGGTCTGTAGACCCAAGTAAGTTTGGGAGGTAAGAAATATTGTATGGTTGTTGTTGATGATTATTCCGTATGCTTGACGATCTTTCTTAGCAAGAAGAAGGAAACAACATCAAGGCCGCCCGAGCTCCCGAGAAAGTTGCGAGAATGAAAAAGCATCGAGTATCGTATGCATTCGTCCGACAGAGGTACTTGAATTTACTAACCGCTTTATAGAGCAATACTGTTCGGAGAATGGAATACGGACGAGTACTCAGTGCCCGAACACCTCAACAAAATGGTGTTGCCAAGCGAAAGAATAGGACGTTGAAAGAAGCAACAAGGACAATGATTGCAGAAAGCAAATTGCCGCAGCGTTGCAGGGTGAAGCAACCAATACAACGTGCTACACTCAAAACATTTGTATCGTCAACAAGCACCACAACAAAGCGACTTACGAGGTATGGAACAACAAAACTCCATTAGTCTCGTATTTTCACATTTTGGATGCGGGTGTTACGTATTGAACAATGGGAAGGACCAACTTAGAACATTTGATGAAAAATCGGATGAAGGAAGATTCGTAGGATACTCCTCCGTCAAAGAAAGCTTTAATCTTTAATAAAAGGAGGTCGACGATCGAGGAATCGGTTCATGTAGTGTTCGACGAACCACACCATGACCCTACGGGAGTAGATAATATCACTCGGGACATTCACCATCTATCTATCTTGGATCCACCTACACCCATAGAACTGTAGTTGATTTAGAAATCAACCCCGCAGTGTAAGAATCGATGTGGATGAAGGCGACTGCATGTGAAGCCTGTACCCACGAAACTTTCGATACAAGACGGATCCCGAACTAGAACCCGACCGAAGATGGTTGAGAGATCACCCGCAAGAGCTGATCATTGGAAACATTAATGCGGTGTGTTTCTACTCGTAGGAGAATACAGAGTACACAAGGAAATGTACTTTGTGCACAAGAAGAATCTAATCTCAAGTCTCACAGTTTCTGAATGGAAATCTCAATCCGAACTTAGGAGACTCAATATGTGCACTATCGCTGTATTCTTAGCCCAGTCCGAACCTGTTTCGACCATAGACGCTCTTAACAACTCTCATTGGATTACAACTATGGTAGAAGAGCTTAACGGTTTCGAAAGAAACAATGTATGGTATCTTGTACCCAGACCGACACACCAATCGGTTATAGGAACCAAATGGGTATTTGAAACAAAAAGGATGGAAATGGACTTATCATAAGAAACAAATCCACTAGTAGCACAAGGATATTGTCGGGGAAGAAGGAATCGACTATGATGAAACCTTCGCCTGTAGCAAGACTAGAAGCCATCAGGATATTTTTAGCCTTTGCCGCCCATAAGAATTTTATCGTATACCAAATGGACGTCAAGAGTGCTTTCCTAAATGGAGAGCTTTCAGAAGAAGTTTATGTTGAACAACCACCAGGGTTTGCCAACACAGACGGTATCGATCTAGTTTACAGGCTAAGGAAAGCGCTATACGGACTTAAACAAGCCCCTAGAGCACAGTACGAAACCTGTCCCAGTATCTAACCAATAACGGATTTGAGAAAGGTCTGTCGACAAAACATTGTTCAAAATACAGGAAGGTGATGACCTCCTAATGGTACAAATTTATGTCGATGATATTATTTTTGGTTCAACTAACCTTGCTCTATGTCAAAGGTTCTCACATCTCATGCAAAGCAAATTTGAAATGAGTATGATGGGGAACTTAGTTATTTCCTAGGTTTGCGAGATAAAGCGGATGCCTACGGGCATATTCATCAACCAGAGAAATACGGCAAGGAGCTTCTCAACAAATTTGGAATGAACACTTCCAAATCCTCGCCAATCCCCATGAGCACTTAGTGCAAATTAGTCTTGATGAAGCCGGAAAGCCGTTTGACCAATCACTCTACAGAAGCTCATTGGTTCGCTCCTGTACCTAACGGCTGAGCCCGATATCGATTTCTTTGTTGGAGTGTGTGCGAGATACCAAGTTGCACCTAAGGAATCACACTTCAATACGGCTAAGCGAATCACGAAATACGTTAAAGGCAGTCGATGCGGGGTGTGGTATCCTAAGGAAGGCGGATTCGATTTAGTTGGATCTGACTCGAGATCTCGGAGGTGCAAGCTAGATAGGAAGAGTACAAGTGGAACTTGTCACTTTCTTGGACCTAGACTCGTATCTTGGTTCGGTAAGAAGCAATTGGCAAATTCTCTTTCCACGGGTGAATCAGTACTATCTTTCTTTGGTAGGCATTGTATGCGAGATCCTTTGGATGCGGCAACAAGCTGTCAGATTATGGAATCGATGCTAGAGACTCGATCATGTGTGATAGCACGAGTGCAATTGCAATCACGCACAATCTGTTTGCACTCGCGCACTAAGCATATCAACATGAAGCATCATTTCATCGGGAATCATGTCGAGAACAAGGATGTTCGCACGAAAAAGTCCATACTGAGACATCCGGTGGCCGACATCTTCACCAAGCCTCTCGACACGGCAAGATTCAACATGCTAAGAACGAGTGGGAATACTACGGCGGACTCCTGTAAGTAAATTTCTTGCTTTTACTCAACAATTGAGGGGAATCTTTGTAAGACCCGTGAATACAGTATCCAACATTAATTATCTGTACACTCAGAAACATCAATACAGTACTGTAGCGAACGAAGGCATATGAATCCTACAGCTGATGTGTGCAATAATTAAAGGGGGAATACTGCAGGACCCATGAATACAGCATTAATCCAACTATTGCTGTATGGAATTTAAAACCTATTAGTACCTTTTTAAGGGGGAACGCTGTATCGACGCGGAGAACAGCACATACTATAGGATTTCGATTCAGTATATAATATAATATTATTTCCTTTTTTTAAAATAATTTTTGTCCACATGCCCTGTTTTATGTCAAACGTCATGTTCATTAAATGCCTTACACGACATCTGGACAACTGAATCTCAAAAGCCGCGATGTTTTCAAATTGATTATTATTTTTAAACCGCCGTTTTAGGCATTTAGGGTATTCAACCTATGTCAGAAGTGGGACCCGCTGTATTTTAAAACCTTTTAATGGATTAGCGTACCAGTTATACTAAATCCATCCTGACCGTCGATTTCAAAAACGGTTCCCATCCCTTAAAATCTGACCATTCGTACTCTGCAAAACCCTATTTCGCCGCCCAAGTATAAAAGGATCATATGCGCCATTAGAGACTCTTTACGCTTTACGCAATTACAAGAGATCTCAAGCAAGCGACTACATATTTTACGCATATTCACTGCAATTTCTCATTTTCTTCCACCTTCATTTTAAGAAAACACCCATGGCTAGTCAATCTTCATCCCAGCTCAAGAAGACCTCCAACATCATTGATGGCGGATCTTCTCGAAAACCGTCATCATCGAGCGTATCATCTGAAATCAACGACCTCGAACCGATGGAGTATATCATTACTCGTCTTGAACAACAAGGTCTTTATCGCTTTGGAAGCAAAACCGCCGACAAATACGACGCTCTTACGGTTGAGGAATTCTACCTCAACGCTGCCGTTCGTTTTCTCTCACTAGCCCAGGGAGGACATGTTGCGACATCACCGCAATACCCAAGGAGTGCAAATCGCATAGATAGCGACCTACTTGAAAATCTACAGTGCCGTGACGGCGACCATGGACCAGCTTGAGACGTTTGGGTCTCAAGGGCTGATTACCAAGTTTTATGGACTATTTACCGGGTCCAAAGTGGTTGATATGGTGACAACCACGTACCACAAGAAAAATTTTCTTCTTCATTTCGTTTATCTCCACGATTTCTGTTCCAGGATCATTGAAAATCGAACCGGCGCGTTCGAGATGTGCTCGAATCTAAGGTTCAGAATGATGGTAGCCATCTTGACCTGTGAAAAGGTCAACTGGTGTCAAATCATTTTGAAACGACTTCAGGAAGAGGTGTGCAAACCGGCCACCCAAAAGAAATCGTTCGGTTTAATGCTAAACTACATTCTGACGAAGTGCGGAGTCAAGCAATCCGCCGATGCCAAGAAAAACAGCTCACGGATATATTTAGGAGGCGTCAAACCCTCTGCCTATAACCAGAGCACAATGCATGCCAACCACCCGAGAACACGTCACATGCCTATTTCTGACAATCCCAGAGACGAAACCGTGAAGGTCCCTGAATTGGAATCTTCAAAGAAGAAGCGCAAGCGTTCTCACAGCAAGAAGCACTCTGCTGATGAGAAGTCGAAGAAGAGACTCCGGAGGCTCTCAAAAATCAAAGCCAAACACTCCAAGGATGTCTCGCCCGTGGCTCAACCCACTGATATAGCACCCGGGGCCCAACCCTGCGGAAGAGGTGTCTCCTTGCATCGACGGTAGATCCCGAGCCCTTAGGCGCTACGACGGATTTAGAGACATCTCGCAACATTCAAGACGTTAGCACGTCGGTGCCCATTCGAGCCAAAGCTACTTCTCCTCTACGGGATTCCACACCCGTACAGATCCAAATTTCCTTCGGGCACCATCCCCTACAAGGAGTCCATCTTCCGTGCGGGATCCCATACTGTCTGGAATCCTCAAACAGCGTCTCAGACGTGATTCAAGTCCCTCCCGACTCAATTATAAATCAAACACTTCTTTCGGTACAAATTGAACAGCGTACGAAAGATTTCGCAATGGAAAAGCTTTAGGCTAGCTCCGTCGACACTCTGCACAACCGGAGCGAATGGAGCCACGAAGAGCGATTTGTCTCTCAAGTAATCGCTCAACCGAAATTGAGGCCTTTGCTTCGATGGGACAACGCCTCTTGCAAAGATCTCATTGAAAGCCACTGCCGCACAAATCCGACGCCGGAAGAAAAGGAAAGAAGAAGTCGAGGACTCTCCCATCAATCCAAAAGACGACGACCACGACTCGGGCAGCGGCAGCGATGCTCTTCAAGCAGTCGAGATTGAGCCGAGAAGAGGTGAAGCCCAAGCCACCTCTCCACCCGAAGCAGCGAAGGGCCATCTACCCAAGCTAAGCCACCTTCGCCACGTAGGAGAACATTCCCGAGCAGGAGGAATCGGTCCCTCCAGTCGTGGAAGATCAAGAAATTTTGGAGCAGGCACCCGAGCACATTGCGACCAAAGAAGCGATCCTACAACCCAACAGGAGGATTCGATCCACTTTGCATCCTTATCTGCCGAAGAACCTTCGCCACGGGACGCTCCGAACCAAGCTGTCGCCATTCCACAAGAAGCTACTCCCGCCTCGCAACCTTGGAATCCGAGGACGGTAACGAACACGAGGATGTCCAACTTACCTCACGCCCATCCGTGAACGTTAGACGGTTATATGGTGCTGAAGACTTCGCCGAGCCTAACTCTCCTATCTCTGCTGCACGCACAGAGCGCGTGCAAGCTCTTGGCCTTCAGACTGTTTTTATCCTAGATGCAGTTAACGCTCTGTCTTAGTAGAAAAGGATTCGAATGGATGCACACCTCTGCAGTTGAAGAAATGACAACTCTTCAACACGAAGTATCTCGAGTTGTCGAAGCATTCATCATCTTGCCGAAGTGTTCAAGCAAGCCTTGAAAATCATGGAAGATAAACAAGCGCAAGCTATTTGAAGGAGGAAGCTTCGAAGACAAGAATTGCTGAAGCTAAGACCGCCTGTGCACTGATAGAGAACAGCTCTCAGCTGCGTGCGCATGACAAATCCATTCAAGAGATGTCACAGACTCTTTCCTCCCTCGTTGAAAGAATAAACAACATCGAGTCCAAACAGACGCCGCTCTTGAAATCCTGCAAAGTCTTGATGAGGCCAAAAGGGGGAAGAAGCCCGAGAAGCCGCAAGGAGAATAAGACCGCAACAGAAAGGGAATTTGAGGTCGCTCGAGCAAGATCGGCCTTGAATTGAACAAGCTAGCACCTCAACCCCAAAGTTTTAGAATTTCAGGCTCCAGACCAGAATTCCATGACCCAAATGTCCCTTGGCAAAATCTTGTTCAAAGACCTTCGGAAATACGTCTGCCAACCAACCGCAACCCAACCGCCGAAGAAGTGAAGCACTGGAGGAAAAATGAACTGATGAGATATTTTGTCACACTCATCAGGGAATCCGCCATCTTCAAAAATTATAAGACATTGGCGGAAGCAGCAGACAAATTTTCAAAGATGCTAGAAGAAGGTAAGCTCCCTCTCCAAATCGAGATGAAATCAAAACATAGAAGAGGAGATCGGGTCACCCATCCAGAGGATTGGATACTTGCCTTTGATCGTTCTTATGAAGGAAGAGCAATTTAACAAGAACGAGGCAATGATTCACTTCAAAACTGGTGGCGCGGCACCGAGAATGAGCCAGGAAGGAGACCTTGGAGGCATGCGGATCAAAGATAAAGAGCTAAAATTTATGTATATTATTTTTTTTGTAATTTCTATTCAACACAGCAAACTTTGTACTCAATCTTTTTGAATATCAATAAAATAGTTTGTTTGTCTTGAAAGATTACAACTCGTAATCTACTATGTTTATGTGTGATTACTTAAATTGTTTGATAGGAATCTCAAGTTAGATAAACTTGATTGAAAAATTAAGCTGTACGAACTAATCTACGAACAGTTCATAGTTTCAGTTGTAAACTTAGAATACATTGTAAGATTGTGCCTGCGCGCCAATCATAGGCTTAAGTTGTAATAAATCTCAAACTGTATCGAACGTGCCTGCGAGCAGTTCATTATTGTAGACTAAAATCACTAAGTCAGACCTATTGACAAGAGACCAAGAAATCTGCCAGAAGTCATCGAAGAAGAACGCTTCATGAAGAAGGTTTTGGCATCATCAAGAAGACTCGAAGAGTTTAAGTTAAGACTTGGCAAATTGTCAAAAAGGGGGAAATTGTTAGGAAAAACAAACACCCTGTATCGATTCAGCCGGGATACCCGATCCTGTATCGATTGTTATTTGTTATTGAAAAGGTTTTGACATATATGCCAAATACAAGAAAGGAAAAGCAGATCGAGGATTCAAGGATTTATCACGTATCGAAGACGCCTCGAATCGGCATAAGTGAAGCTCGTCGATCTGACTTGAAGACTTGTAAGAAGACCAAGTATGGAAACTGTCTCGACATCCCTAATACGATCATTCTCCATACAAGTTCACAAAAGGACAAGAAAGAACACAAGTCAAGTTCCGTTGAACAAAGAAGTATTTAAATACTCAAGGATAAAGTATTTAAATACGTCGATCTTCGAATCTTGAGAATCCGCGAAATCGGATCATGTCATATTCCGTTGAAGGAAAATCTTATTCAAACGGACATCTCAACGGATACTTTCTTGAGGCTATATATATCCTTGAAGACATTGAAGATCAGTTACCCCAAGTAATATAACTCTCAAAGCTATCAAAGTTATCATCGAGCAAACATATCTCGAGCAAACGCAAGTTAAAGCGAAAGAGATATACGGTGCTCAAACATCAAGAACGACTATCATCGAGATCTTGATATTCAAAGTCTTGTTCTTACAGGTTACCTAACCTTTTACCTCGTGTAAAAACCGAGCTCTGTGTGAAATCAACAAGTTATTCGACTGTGTGGGACGAATAAGGACGAAGCTTTGGAACTGTGTGTGAAGAAGCTAGTCAAGAAGGAAGCTTTAACCAATCTGTGTGAATGGTTGAAAGTGATATTCTTTGTATCAATCTGTGTGAACGATACAAGGATAGGTTTGTTTATAATTACGTAGTTGTGTACGCAGTAATTATATAATAAACTTTTTACTCCTGTGTGGAGGACCAGTGGACGTAGAGGGGTTTACCTCGAACCACTTAAATTACTGTGTTATTTACCTTCGCTTTTCTTGTTTGAAATTACTGTGATATATTAAGTATACACCAAACACTTTGTTGCTGTATCCACGGCAACTAACTGTATCCAAGACTTCCGCTACGCACTCAGATTTAGATTCCATACAGTTTGTTGTTTAAACTACTTTTCCAAACTGTATCCAGTATACTTAAGTGGCCAACAGTTGTTATCGAATTTACGTTTTGGGAAAATGACTTTTGGGCTGTGTCCCTAAATGTTTTTGAAAGGTTTGAGAATTCTTACAATCCCAAATGTTTTCAAAACTCCCGAGATCGTAAAATGTTTTCACAAGATGTATATCGGGTTTACCCCTATCTTTCGATTTAACCGTTTTGATTAAGTGATTTACCTCGGGAAGTATGTTTATGATTAACATGTTCCGTGGAGTATGATATGTATGGCTCGTTTTCGTATTTTATACTTGCACTAGCAAAACAGTGGAGTTTTGCTAACCCCCGAGTATTCGGGGTGGATGTGTGTATTGCATTCGAGTTTTGGAGCGAGCACGGGGTCGGCATGAAGGATGATGAAAGATGAACGATACTAATCACACGAGGACCCGTTGATGTCGTATTGGTTTAGTTGTATTTTATCTCCGCTGCAGTATTTCTTTCCCGTTGTACGGGAGTGTGTTGTATTCGACCCCTGCGTGGGCATGTAATGAGTTTGAGTTGTATGTATTTTTTTTGAAAGACCAAATCGGTCTACTGAGTCATTTTAGCCTTAAAGGCATTGTTGAGATGTTTGACGTTGTTTACCAGCCTGGTAGATCCTTGAGGAAAGGGTCTACGGCGTGTAATATCCCTGAGTGGATTGGGGGTGTTACATAAATGGTATCGGAGCTTAGGTTGTGAAAACCTAGGCTGTCGGGTCAGTGGTGTCTGTTGAGTTTTTGTCTCGTCGGATTTCGTCTGACTGAGTCGTGTCGCGACGCGTCGTCTGAGTTTGTTGGTCGTGATTAGTATCGTGGGCGATCATCATCTTCGTGCGACCTGTGGATGTAAGTCTCCCTTCTTTGTGTTGTGCCTCGTGTGACACGAGCTATGTTTATGATTATGAGTTAATTGACGGAATCCTCTTATGGATTTTGATTTCGTGATATGTGATTATTTGACTCCCATTTTTCGTTCATATGAGGAGTAGTGTTGATGTCTTGTGCATGTTTGACTTTATTTCTTTTATCCGCTGCGTGAGTTCTTTTGTAATGGCTTTCGGTATTTTACCGACTGAGTTTTATTTCGAAAACCGATTCCTTAACCGAGTTTTTGGCATTACGGCCTTGATCATTTTGGCGAAATTCTTATGACGGTATTTATTATTTTCTAAATGGCTTCTGTGAGTTTTTGAAATATTACCGTCATCGGCCTTTTTGGCGTTTTTGTAAATGGTTTTTAGCTCTTTGGTTCCGTAGCAGGACACACGGCGCTATAATGTTCCGTGTAAGTACCTAAACTTTTTGGGCATTCTAGCCCATTGAATTATTTTTGAAAACCTTGAGTATCTTAGAAAACTAAAATTCGAGACGTACTTTTAAAACGAATTATTTTCTTGCGGTGTTTTCAAGGTGTTTTCTAATGCCGCAATACATTTCAAAAATTTTCCGGTTGAGGACCAAAAATATTTTGAGATATTTTCAAATGCAGTTGCTTAGACCCAAGGGTCGAATATTTTTGAAAGTTTTTCACTAAAAGAAAGGTGTCCTCATTTTTGTTCAAACGCAAGATGATTTTCAAAGTCTCGATAATGGTGTTTGTACTACTTTTTGTAAAATGATACTCAAGATCAACTGTTGTTTCCAAACTGTTTTCAAAAGGTGATTTTCGTTTTTAAAACCTATCATTCCTGTTTGCGGACCGGAAATGCGTGTATGGTTTTCGAACTTTCGTTACGGTGTTAACCCCGAATTGTGATTGAATTGGTGGCGTGAGCGTCGAGTCGTTCTCCACGCATATATTTTGTTAGCCCTTGTGGGAGGTGTGATGACGATCCTTAATGTTGTCATTTCGTGGTGGCTTGCGTGTTATCGCACCTGTGTGAGCTGTTAAAGCTTGGGTTTGTACGTTTGTGTACATATGTGATTGTTTCATAATGTTTGTAATTATGTGCTGGTTATTGTTCGGGCCGTTGAGGTCGTCGTTGAGTGGATTGGGGGTGTTACATCGACATCCACGGTGATGATTTAATTCTCGGAGACGATTGGCTCAACCGTTATGGAGCTATTTTAAATTACCGAAAGAGAGTCATTTCTATCATTGCTGATGACGGATCTGAACATTTATTCAAAGGATGGAGACCGGGACGCTCAGGAAAATTGATTAAGGCCATGAAAGCAGTTAAATTGCTAAAGCAGGGTTGTTACGGGTTTTGGTGTTATGCCATGAAGAAAGAAGAAGAAATCGAGCTCGCATCTATTCCAGTGGTGAACGAATTCTCAGATGTATTCCCTGACGAACTATCTGGGTTACCTCCGCGGAGAGAGGTAGAGTTCAATATCGAATTGGAGCCTGGAGCCGCTCCTATTTCCAGAGCACCATACCGTATGGCGCCAACCGAGATGTATGAATTAAAGAAGCAGATGGAGGAATTATTGCAGAAGGGTTACATTCAACCTAGCGTTTCTCCTTGGGGAACACCCGTTCTCTTTGTCCGGAAGAAAGATGGATCCCTTCGACTATGTATTGATTACAGAGAGCTAAACAAGATGACGATCAAGAACAAGTATCCTATACCTCGAATTGACGACTTGTTTGATCAACTGCAAGGGGCTAGAGTATTCTCGAAGATTGACTTGCGATCAGGATACCATCAGTTGAGAATTAAGGAATCAGATATACCGAAGTCTGCTTTCAGATCCCGGTACGGGCATTATGAATTCGTGGTGATGCCATTTGGACTTACCAATGCTCCTGCGGTGTTTATGCAATTGATGAATCGGGTATTCTTAGAATACTTGGATAAATTTGTGGTAGTCTTCATCAATGACATCTTAATATATTCGAAAGACACAAAGGAACATACGGAGCATTTGCGTATCGTTTTGAGCACTTTGAGGAATGAACAGCTTTATGCGAAACTTTATTAATGCGAGTTCTAGCTTAAGGAAGTAACCTTCCTTGGGCATGTGATATCAGCTGATGGAGTTCAGATAGACCCGAAGAAAGTCGAGGCGATCTTGGAGTGGGAATCCCCTAATAATGTGAAAGAAGTCCGGAGTTTCTTGGGACTTGTTGGATATTATCGTCGTTTTGTAGAAGGATTTTCCAAAATTGCTCGTCCACTTACTCAGCTGTTACAGAAGACTCAAAAATTCATGTGGAATGAAATGCCAGGCAAGTTTTGATGAACTTAAGAGAAGACTGACAACAGCGCCTATACTAGCGTTACCAGATGGAACGGATAGATTCATGGTATATAGCGATGCTTCAAATCAGGGTCTGGGATGTGTATTGATGCAAAAGGATAGGGTGATTGCCTATGCCTCTCGACAGTTGAAACCTTACGAGGTTAATTACCCGACTCATGATCTGGAGTTAGCCGTTGTAGTCTTTGCTCTAAAAATTTGGCGACATTACTTGTACGGCACTCGTTCTCAGATTTTCACAGATCATAAGAGCCTCAAGTATATTTTCAGTCAGAAGGAATTAAATATGAGGCAGAGAAGGTGGTTGGAATTAATCAAGGATTACGACCTGGAGATTCTTTATCATCCAGGCAAAGCGAATGTGGTAGCTGATGCACTGAGCCGTAAACCTGTTTCTCTTCGAGTGTTAGAAGTGCTTACGTCCCAAACCAACATTCATCGAGAACTAATCGGTGAAGGAATTGAAGTGTGGTCGCAAGGAGTCCAAGGGTAATTGTGTGTTATGGAACTAACTTCGTCGTTGGTTGAAGAAATCAAATCTAAGCAGTTGGATGATTCTCTGACTCTTCGATTATGTGACGAAGTGAACAAAGGGAAGGCCCCAGGATTCGTGATACAGGATGATGGAGTTCTGAGGTTTCAGAATCGACTTTGCGTTCCCAATGATGATGTTTTGAGACGGACAATTCTAAAGGAAGCTCACAGCGCGCCCTACTCTATTCAGCCGGGCAGCAGTACGATGTATAAGGATTTAAAACAAAACTTCTGGTGGGGGAATATGAAGAAAGACATAGCAGAATACGTTTCGAAGTGTTTGACTTGTCAGCAGGTTAAGATTGAACATCAGCGACCTGCCGGAATGTTGAAGCCACTTTCGATCCCTAAGTGGAAGTGGGAGGATATATCGATGGACTTTCTCACCAGTATGCCAAGGACCAAGACGGGAATGAACATGATTTGGTTGTAGTTGATCGACTAACCAAGTCGGCTCATTTCCTAGGGATTAAAGACACATGGGGACCCGAGAAATTGGCACGAGTATTTATTGCAGAGATAGTCAGATTGCATGGGACGCCGAAGACCATTATTTCAGATCGAGATGGTCGCTTCGTGTCGCATTTCTGGAAGGCAGTTCATAGGGCTTTGGGGACTGAGCTGAACTTTAGCACGGCTTATCATCCTCAAACGGACGGTCAGTCCGAAAGGACAATACAACCAGTAGAAGACATGCTTAAAGCTTGTGCCTTGGATTGGTCAACTGATTGGGAAGATCATTTGCCCTTGATTGAATTCACCTACAACAATAGTTGGCATGCTTCTATTAAGATGGCACCATTTGAAGCTTTGTACGGGAGAAGATGCCGATCACCCCTGTGCTGGGATGATTCTTCGGACTTGATCGGGACGGAACCGGAATTGATAGTCCAGACTCAAGAGAAGATAGCTTTGATTCGGGAAAGACTGTTGACTGCCCAGAGTCGACAGAAGTCTTATGCAGATGCGCGTCGTCGCCCGTTAGAGTTCGACATTGGGGACCACGTACTATTGAAGGTGTCTCCTACACGAGGAATTTTCCGTTTTGGGAGAAAAGGTAAGCTAAGTCCAAGATATATCGGACCATTTGAGATCCTCGAGAGAGTTGGGGATTTAGCATACAGGGTGGCCTTACCGCCATCGCTGAGTCATGTTCACAATGTGTTTCACGTATCCCAATTGCGGAAGTATGTACCAGATCCCAGTCATATTATTAATTTCGACGAGATCGAGATAGCTAATGACGGCACCTTCGAAGAGAGACCAATCAAGATACTCGAGAGTCGAGTCAAACAGTTGAGGAATAAACCGATCTCCTAGGTAAAAGTTCAGTGGTCTAGACATGGAGTCGAAGAAGTAACTTGGGAGACGGAGGACAGTATGAAGTCGAGATACCCGGAATTGTTTTCGTTTTAAGTTTCAGGCCGAAACTTCTTTTTAGAGGGGTAGTATGTAATGCCCGGATAAATGGTGTATTTACCTTGTACTCGACCTTGTATTATTTCAACTTCGTGAGGTTATTAATCATAGATTGGTTTCCCAAATTCGTACCCTTATGTTTTTGTATCTTCAACGTTGCATGCATGGTTCTGCACGTGCTTACGTACGCTACGGACTTACAATTAACGTACGCTAAGTTTGTTGTGTAACGTACGTTATGTGTTGAGCTTAACGTACGTAAGCTCAGTCAAGTCAAGATCCGACAAGGGTCGGCGTGTGGGGACCGGATGAAGATTTGTGGAGATTGCCAGCATGAACCTGGACGGTTTTCCAGCACATGCAAGTCAACGGCTTAGCATACGCTAGAAGAGATTTTTAACGTACGCTAAGGTCCTATATGTTACGTACGTAACACCTATAGACTAACGTACGTAAGCGTATGCCAGAAACAGTCCAGTGAGCTCTGGCCGAGCGTTAATGCACGCTAATGTTCTAGTATAGCGTACGCTAACCATGTTACGTACGTAAGGCTTTGGTTAACGTACGCAATGGTTTAAAATCTATTTATAGGACCCGACCCTCATCTCATTTCCCACTCTTACCTTGGCCGATTTTTGTGTTCTTGAGCCTATCCCTCACCTCATATCCCTCATATCATCATCTACATCCGATTTTGGGGAGCCTAAACCATGTGAATTGGTGATCAAGCTTCCGGTGAAGAGTTTATTCAAGATTTTCTTTGTCTCTTAAGGTATGTTAACTCTACACCAAGATGAAGACTTTGTTCTTAGTTGTATTATGAGCTTCTTCCTGAGATTATTGAGCTTGTTTCATCATAATGAATCCAATACCATGTTTGAAAGGATTGTATTGGTTAAATTAAGGTTTCCATGGTTAGAGTTGAGCCATAATCTTCACCAACCTTAAGGATGAAATTTCTGAGATTGAACACACCTTGATGATCCTTTCGTAACACTCTTTTTATGAACAAATGTAAGGATTACCCCCGTGTTTAATGAATTTGTGAAGATGTACATAGAGTGTGTTCGAATTATAATACTTGCCTTTGATGAACTTGTGTAAATCTTCTTAGAGGAGTAGAACCTTGAAAGGATTATTGGAACAACCATTTGAATGAAGAATTTGTTAAGAAGAATCACCACGGATGAACAAGAACCGTAGAGACGAATTAGCCTAGAACTAGAATGAACGTGATTATCTCATAATATTTCGATTTAGCCACCGAACCGAACCTTCAAGTTAAGAATCGGAATTTGAGTTTGGATTTTGGAACATAATGATATGATGAATGTTCTTGAAACTTTAGATACCAACCTTGTGTTCCACTACAATCTCATGAATTCACAAGTCTTTTTCCAAGCGTAGTACTCGTCGGAAAATAGAACCGAGAACCGATTATCCATTATCGATAATTCATTTATAACTTTAGACGTTCGGGACTCATGCGTAAGTTTCGGGAAGATTATTAAATTTTCTTATTGTTCCCTTGTACAAGGTGATAGATCGAGGGGCGGCGACCTTCGGGCGGGTGACATTCGTGGGAGTATTTTAAATTCTTGCCATCTTGAGGCAAGTATCGTATTTTAAACTTATTGATATCGCATTATTGATCATGTGTACGATCTATTCGTATTGTTGAACATGAGATTAAATTCCTTGAGTTGTCATGATAATTGTTAATGGTTCCTTGATTGTTCACGTCGATGAACGTGTTGATTTGCATATGTGTATGCATAATTGTAATGTTTATGTTGTAAATGATCCGAGGGGATCATGAGGATCTATCTTTGAGGCGCTGGATCGAATGTCCACCATGCGTTGGTCCGGGATCATCATGGGGATCTATCTTGAGGTATTTGGATCGTTGGACGGGTTTTCCACCATGCGTTGGTCCGACGGGATCATCATGGGGATCTATACCGAGGGCGCAGGATCGTTGGATTACCCTGTAATGTGTTGATGGAATCATGAGTATTCGCATCGTTGGATTCCAGTAATGGGAGTCCGTTTTGTATGTTTCATGATGCATTGATGATTTATGTATTACTTGTGCTAGCATTGTTTTGCTAACCCCTTCGGGGTGGACATTTGTTTTGATGTTCAGGTAGCCGAGGAGCGGGGAAGCAGCCACAGTACTGACATGATGATGAAGTGGCTCAGTGATGTGGGTTATGTTATCTTGATTTTATGATTATTTTCCAGTACTCGAGTACGCTTATGTTGATGTTTTGGAGATGTTTTGTATTATTGGACTCATTCGTATTGTCGAACGGGTTTTAAACTTCTTTTACATTGAGGACATTTTAGTATTATTTCCGTATTTTTCAATTTAGCCTTGTAAATTCTTATACAAAGGATTTATGGTGATGTAATTATTCTGAATATATCGGGGTGTTACATATCTTAAGCCTAAGGAAAAAGATACGAAGAAAGGATGTATGCATAATTGACCGAACCTCTATAAATCTTGTGTCGTTTATCTTCCACAATTTAATTACGCTTCCGCAAACGCAAAGCAGTTTGAAAACTCTACTCCGCACTATTTATTCCACCATTCTAAGTGGGGTACCAATTCCCAACAATTGGTATCGGAGCGGTATCTCTTAAAGTCGGCTTTACATCCAAAGAGAAAAAAATCCAATGGCGCTCCAATTTGCACCGGTCGAAGGTCTTACCTTAAACCTACCTCCTTTCTTTGATGGATCGAATTCCATGACGTGGAAGAAGAAAATGTCGATATTCATTCGAGCCTATGATATCGAGCTATGAAAAGTCATATGTCTTGGCCCGAAAATTCCCACGAATTCCAACGGTACTCTAAAGAGTTTCGAAGAGTATGATGACACGGATTGGAAGAACAACCACTACAACTGTAAAGCAACGCAACTGCTTTATTGCGCTTTAGATCCGGAAGAACACAACCAGATCTCATCATGTGATAGTGCCAAAGAGATTTGGAAAATGCTTGAGGTAACTCATGAATGAACATCACAAGTCAAGGAGACGAAGATCAATATGCTTCTCCACGACTACGAGCTATTTATGATGAAGAATAACGCACTACGCCATAAGTGCTCATATGAAATGCTTCTAATTGTTGCATTATGCCCCACTTTCTATTGCCTTAGGCCAGAAATTGATATATCCACAACACTTTGTAGGTGTTGCATCTGATCGCGTGGGATTTGACCTCTAATCCAACACTTTTCCTTTCTAATGCAACAGAGGGAAAGTATTGCATTATCTACATAGTGCAACACAAAACAAAATATATGCAACAGAAAATAGTGTTGGCTTAGAGGAGAATACAGTTCAGAAAAGTCGTGCCCACAACCAACGACACGTCAGCAGTGGGCCCCACTTCATCCACGTCAGCAGTGGGTCCCACTTTCATCCACGTCAGCATTGGGTCCCACTTTCATCCACATCAACAATGGACCCTTTTGCCATGTCAGCAATGGGTCCCACATCAGTAGTGGGCTCTTTTGCCACGTCAACAGTGGGTTCCACCAGACATAATGCAACACTTCCATTCTTATATCCAACAGTAACATGGTTATTATATGCAACACTAATTTGAAAATATGCAACACTACCGAAGATAAATGCAACAATAACTTAAAGATAGATGCAACATTTTAAATAAACATTTCGTAATAATCATTTCATACGTACATCATTCCATACAAATAAAATACCGTCCAAAATTCACACCCTGCCATTCAGTATCAAATACCAACATCCCAACAAACAATCGGTACTATATACCAACATCCCAACAAACAGTCACAAAATACCAACTCCAACTACTATCCAACAAGTCTTATACTAACAATTCGACACGCAACACCATAACTAGTGTCTAATTTAAGACCAAATTACCAAGTCTAATTCAAGAGTACCAAGTGACCAAAGTTCTAAATACTATACATAATTAAATATCTCGATTTCTACATGGAAGTGCCATGTTGTATCACAGGTGTACCATTGTCATCTTGTTCACTTGACAAGGCTGGACAAAGTTCCTAATTGCATGCAGTTCCTTTTCGTGGTCCCTTATTCCAAATGCAAACTCATCGAAAAGATCTTCCAAAATACTATGGGACCTCCTTTCCTTCTCCGCCTCTTTAGAAACACTAGCAAGGGCCGAATTAACGTCATGAATCTCTCTAGCCAACTTTCTGTGCAGGGTTTCCGACCGCTTCCTTAACTTCCTCTCATCTTCCAATTCTTCCTTAACAACCATAACTTGCAGGCAGCATATCATGATTTCTCGTCTCAGCCTTGCGATTATGCTGCATTAGTGATGCAGCTACATGCCGCCTTAAACTACTACAACTTCCTGGCTGGCATTACAAATAATAACAAAAAAAAAATTAACTTAGGGAAAAGAAAAAGGAACTTGGCACTTCTCGATGGACATTAAAGATGAATTGGAAACAGAAATTCAAAAATACAAAATAGAACATTTATTGTTGTGACACAACTCATTTATATTGTGAGACCGCTCGAGTTTTCGATCACGGAGGTAAAACTCGACCAAAATTGCACCAATACGAGGAGAACTCCGAACAAAAAAATATGTTGTATTAAAGATGATACTCACCTGTAGGCAAATTTTACATATGAAAACCAAACTACATCGATATATCAAAAATCAATTCCTTCAAAATAATCTACATATTTTAATCCCAGAAGGAACATACCTGGAGTCGCAGGTTTGACAAATATTAAAAGGAACTGACCTGAATAGAAGAACCTCGACCACACCGGACTCACCTAACACCTACAGAAAACAATTCCTACTAAGTAACATACACCACATATTTTAATCCCAGAAGGAACATACACCACATATTTTAATCCCAGGAGGAACATACCTGGAGTTGCAGGTTTGACAAATATAACAAAGAAACTTACCTGAATAGAAGAACCTCGACCACACCGGACTCACCAAACACCTACAGAAAACAATTCCTACTAAGTAACCAAAACTACTACTAATGACAAATAAAGAAAAGGAAACCAGAAAAAAGGGATACCTGAATAAGAAAACACATTGCAATCACCCAACACCTACACAAAACAACACTTAATAAATAAGGATACAAGTACAAAGAATAAACAACCACCTAGGTGCCAAATATATAACAACAACCAGAAACTTTTTTTTAAGTACCAACAATACCTCTAAAGTTAGATAGAAATGGAGAGAGTGGCTTTATGAAATTCTCTCGTTTGATTTTAAAATACTTTCTCCCACGCACCTCTGCCCTCTTTCACCGAGGAGGAAAGAGTAATATTTCAAGGCGAGCAAAGACCTGAATTTACATTATATTCCTAATCTTGCTTTCCTGCAGCAATATGATACAGCGGTCATTTTCTCGAGGGTCTCGATGCTGCGAGAAAAATCATAAGCACGCAAAGTGATTATAAACTGAAACAGTAAAATACTTTCAAAAGGTTTTACAACCATTAGGACAAAAAATTGCAAGTTTTTCACCACCCAGCCATAAACACTAAAAACTAAAACAAAATATAAGAAAAACAAAATTAAAATCTGTAAACTTTCACAGATAAAGAAAGAAAATACACAAATACACAGATTTGAGATGAAAGAAAAAATTGGGAATAATATTTGCAAAGTTTCGCAAATAGAAAAATCTCCTATAATATTAACAAAAAAGAGAGAGAGAAAAATACATAAAGAAAACCTAGATTCACTATATATATATATAGTATATTATTATATATCAACACACACATATATACACACAAAAACATTAAATATAGGCGCGCACACACACACACACTTGTACACACACACATACAAAAACGCACGCACACACAAATACACACACACACAGACACACACACACACCTGTAAAGACACAAGCATAGAAATACACACACTTATATATAACTAGGGGGCAAAGCGGTGAGAAGACAAAAGAAGATAATTATGTTTTCAGTAGAAAAATAAAGTGAAGAGAGAAGTCAGGCAGAAAAAGACGTTTTCAGCGAGAAAAGCAACCGAGCAAAAATGTTTTCGACCAAAACCCCCCTTCACACTTTGAGAGTAGGAAAATAAAGTGAATATTCAGTCGGCCATTGCTCAAAATTTAGCAGCATTTAGACAAGCACATAGCAGACACGATTGTGCACTCAGAAACCAAAAAAATTCAAGACATCACAAGGCTTATAAAACACCTAAAAGTCACCTAAAACGAATAACATCACAACTATTACAAACACTTAAACACACACATATACCACAAATACACACACTCCTAGCAGTAAACACGCACAACACATACACAAGCGCACACATATAATATATATATATATATATATATATATATATATATATACACACACACATACCTAAACATAAACACAATCGAACACTTAAACATACACACGCCATATACACACACAGTCCCAGCACTACACACACACACACACACATAAAACACACACACACACTCCCACACTACACACACACAACAATCAAAATAAAAGGCTCTAAAAAAAGAACAGAACAGAGGGTTTAAAAACTGGGGAGGGATAAATTTCACAATTAGTGTAACACCCCCAAGATATTCGAGGTGTATTACAGCGCCGTGGACCCCTACCTGGGATCCACCAGGCTAACACAAGAAAACACCTCTCGACTAACCGTCTCGGTTAGCAAGGAAACAATTGTTAACAACAAGAACATAAAACAACATGTCCGGTACAACCGGCATAATAAACATCAACCGACAAATACAGTAACTCCAACAAAGACCAATCACAATCTGAGAGGAAAAGCCTAAGTACTCGCGAGTACAATCTATAAGTTTACAATTTGGAAAACACCCACATCAAAAGAGACAGTAGGAAATAACAAGACTCGGTGCACATGTCAACAACCTTGGCCGACATCCTCGTACCATCCAGTAGCTCGTCTGGCCGAACATAACACGAAATCCATAACAAGAATTTCCCGACAACGGGTCCCCAAAGGGTTAGCAATTACGCTAGTACAAGTATTCAAGGCAAACCAATCGCTTACACATTTCATAGTACATGCACCAATATCAATTGAAAGTCAAAACCGGACATGTCTTTTAGGAAAATAAACAGTCAAACAATTAGCCTTGAGAACAGGCGGCGGATACATTCTCACTCGGGGCCTCACAGGGACCCTAACGAGTTGGCTACAAATACAGAAAAACAAAACCACGCACACGCTAAGCCGTGAGAACAGGCGGCGGCATACATTCTCACTCGAGGCCTTGCAAGGACCCTAACGAGTTGGCTAGCGTGCAAACTCGTGAAATCCAGGCGGCGGCATAGATTTCCCTCCTTGACCCGTCGCCAACACGAGGTGAGTTACACACAAATAACATACATCACCATTTCATGTTAAGCTTAAAGGTTTCCAAAAATACTTGCCTTGAATTATTGACGACGCAACGAACGGAAAGGAAAGTCACCGACGAACGCTAGGAACCAATGAAACCGAACCTAACGATTCGAAGAATACAATCACAACCATTTCTAAATGAATACGGAATTGGAATACACCCAAAAACCCGCCTACGATTCATGTATATTCGTATATAAACAACAACGAGGGCGGACCACAACCAAACCCTCTCGATTCCGTAAAAATCACGAAATATACCATGAATCCGTAGGGAAACTAAGAATACCAACAAGATTAATCATATTCATCATGAATTAATCGACAAAACGGAACGAATCGGACAAAAACGCGAAAATCCCCAAATCTACCCAAAAGTAGGGTTCTAAAGATCTAACCTTGATTATTTGGATCGAAGGATGTTATAGGATGATTGATCAACGATATAACCTCAAGAACTTCATGGATTTGTTGTTCAACAACATGGTTTCGTCTCCTCAGAAACCCGGCCGCGGACCGAAGAGAAAGGAAATGAAAAATGACGGAGAAAGTCGTTGGTGCATCATTTATATCTCGGGCCGGAACTAGCGTGCGCTAGCCTTCCGACTTAGCGTGCGCTATCGGCGATGTCGGCCGAGCACACTCGGCCATGGCCCGCACGACCGGCACCACCGACTAGTGCCGGCCGTGACTCGACCGCCCGACTCCGCTTGCGTGCGCTACGGCCGGAAGCTGCGCGCTGGCCCGAGCACATCCGGTAGCCCTGGGTGACAACTCATCCGTGAGCGTCGCTAGTCGGCGGCGTGCGCTACCCTGCCGGTTAGCGGCGCTTCGACCGGGCGATAGCGTGCGCTACCCGCCAATCTGGCCGAGTCGAGAACCTCGGAATACCTCTGTCCGAGCCCGATAGCGTCTGCTGGCCGACTCGGCAGGCGTGCGCTACTGCCGAGCTAAGCGCAGCGTCCGGCCATAGCGTGCGCTCGCCGGTTCTGCCGTGCTGCTCGGCGATGTCCACACTCGTCCGGCGATCCCGCACCCGTCGGCGGTACTCGGCCCGCCACGACCCGACGCCTCGATTTCCGAAAGCGGACACGGCGAAAGTTCGCGGACGGCGTCAACGACTCGAGATGAAAACGTAATGCAATAATTAATCATACGCGACCAAGAAAAGGGTCAAGGCGACAAATCTGAGATATGGATACCCGTAATTTTCAAGAAATTACAAAATGGCCCAAAGCGCGGAAATCACGATACGTGATCGAATAACCAAACCGAAGTTCACAACACGTCTAACAAAGTTAAACGGACTTGCGGGAAACTCAAAGCAGTGATTTGGACGAGATTCGCATGAATCGAACTCAAGTGCGGAAAAGTCGCTAAAAACCACGAGAACTCAACAAAACAACACAGCGAACTCGGATGACAAAAGTGTAGAATTAATCATTCTCAGAATGACGAAACGGTCATGAGCGAGCCGTCAAAACGGACTCCGGCCGAAAAAAGAAATTTACCAAAAATCGAAAATTGCGGATATTACATTCTACCCTCCTTAAAAGAAGTTTCGTCCCGAAACTTAGAATAAGTAGGGAGAAGCAATATCCCTTGCCAGGAAACTCGACGAGATACACAAAACCGAAGACTCGCGCCCGTCGGCGAAACGCTGCAAGGAACGCAAAGAGACATACGGCGAGAAAATACACTCTAGGGCGACTAACACAACGTCACCGGTAGAGACATAATAAAATCAACGAGTGACAAGCATCATCAAATAGACAATACAATCGAGTCGATTATCCGAACAATCACAAAACTCAACGAACGAAAATCAATACGATTGACCAACCCAACGGTTCATCAATCCAAAACGCGAGTCAACGCTGAACAAATACGGAATTCCACCGCCCAAGGGTTGGAAGATCGAAAACGAGACTAATTTCCCGAACTTAAGGGAATTACGAAGGAGCCTGAACGCTCAACAATCGCGAAACGAGAACAAAAACCGAACAAACAAACGATTGAGACAACAAAAATCGAACAATCATGTCCGAAACACGTAGGACAATAAAATTCAAACAACAAGTCCCCGGATGACCTGGTGAGAACAGCAAGACGTGCATTCCCACAATATCCACAGGAAAGGGAATAGCGATTGAAAAGCCACAACGACAAACGAGTTATTCCGAAATAATACCACCCTCGTTCGATCAACAAAAGCAAGGGATAGGGAAAGTTCAGAAATGTTAAAGAGCATAAACGAGTTGATCGAGCCAAAAATACAGAAGTTCAAAATACGATCAACTTGAATAAAAGAACTATTAGAACCAAAAGATGTTACTTCCGAACAAGGTTCACAATAGTCGAACCGAATTCGGAAAGGTCACAGCGATAACCAGATCGGCTCAAAATCAGATTACAACCCGTTCGAACGATGAAACCAAGATACAGAACAAGTTCAGAAGGTATCAATGAACACGAGCGAATCGATAGACTGGAGAAAGAGAAGATATAGAAGTCAAAATAATACGGGTATTACCTTTGACCTCGCCCCTGAAACTCACAACAACGGAACCAAGGTAACAATATAACAAGCAATCGACACAACGCGGAACAATCACCGATGCACACAATCATACCAACCCGATCTCTAATAGCTCGCATATATGCGATAACGCATAAACCGCTACGAGGCGACAACATCCAATACCAATATCACACCCCTCGCAGAGGCTACCACGACAACTGTGTGGCGAACGACTCAACGCTCACACCACCAATTCAACAACAACTCGGGGTTAACACCCTAACGAGAGCACGAACATCACACACATATATTCCCGGACCACAAATAGGAATGATAGGTTGTGAAAACGAAAACCACCTTTTGAAAATAACTTGCAAGCACCAGTTGATCTTGAGTATCAAATATCAAAAGTAGTACAAACATCGTCATCGAGACAAAAAAAATCATCTTGCGTTTGAAAAAAAATGAAGACACCTTTCGTTAAATTAAAACTTTTCAGTTATATTCGACCTTCGGGTCTAAGCGAATACGTTTCTAAATCATTAGAAATATTTCAAAATATTTTGATCCTCAAAGTAGAATAATTTTGAAACATAGCGTGACACTAGTAGGCATCTTGAGAGCACTGTGAGAAAATAATTTATTTTAAAAGTACGTCTCGAGGTTTATTTTCTAAGATACTCAAGGTTTTTCAGAAGTACAATAGGCCAAAATGCCCAAAATTCGCACGTATCAACCTTTACTTAAACACATCATATCACACGCATCAAATCGCTCAAAATCACGACAGTGATATACAATCCTCAGGATATGTTTAACAACATCGTTAAAACAACAATCGGTTTATCAAAACTGGATGGAAAACGATATCAAGAACAAAACTCCAAAAAGTCAACTCTAGGGATTCAAGAAAATACCTAGATTCGGCGAAGAACAATGGATTAGATGATGTTAAAAATCATCTAGGATACTCCAAAACACCTTTGGGTGGTAAGAAAAATCAGCCCAGATGCGAAACCGAGTCGCTACGTCTCAAACTCATGGAGGAAGGAGAAGAAATGAAGAAAAATGCAACTTCTAGACTGGTGTCCAGTATTTATACTGGACACAATTAGCGTGCGCTAATCATTAAGGTTAGCGTGCGCTATCACGGCACCAAACAAAACTCCTGACCAAAAATACACTGTTAGCGTGCGCTAACCCCAAGTGTTAGCGTGCGCTAACGAGAACTTCAGACCCAGTCCAGTAGCTCCTGGACTGCCCTGAGCTACCAGGTAGCGTGCGCTATCCTCCCCTTAGCGTGCTACCAATGCACTCTTGCGCGCGCTAGCTGCAAAGCGTAGCGTGCGCTAACGACCCACAGAGACAACAACAGAACACATCAGAAAAATTACATGCCGTAAACCTTTCTCACAAGAATTTACCAGGCTAAGTACAATTTCCCATGTCATTCCGAAAATGCTAAAAAGACCAATGATCTCAAACGACGCGTCGCGATGCGACTAAGTCAGACAAAATCCGACGAGACAAAACTCAACAAACACAACTTGACTCGACATCGTAGGTTTCCCCAGGCTAATCTGATTTTTAAAATCGTATACTCTAGTTATTCGAAAATATAACCGATAAGTTAAAAATCGTTTTCAAGACCCTTTTAAACACGACAAGGGCTTAACAACGGTAGCATTTTATAAAATGTCCTAAAACACTTTTAAACACGACCTTTAAATACCGACTCAAGGTTTTATTTGAAAATACAAGGCTGGCTCGCCCAAATTCATGTCACTTTCAAAAACCCACAATACGATCAAGTCTAAGAAATTTTCAAGCATGCACGCCGCATGTATTATTATTAATAGAAACACATTGGTTGTAAATAACAATAATTAGCCAAGTACCAACAATTTCCGAACACACGCATATACGGCATTCAAAAATCACCACTTCAATAAGCGCAACTCGGGAATACCAATTCCAAGCATATGTCAAACTATCTCTTCAAGTTTGACAGCGTAACCAAAGATCACCGATTTGGACATATGTCGAAACTAGCTATGTGAGTTTCTCAACAAACTCTGCCATCAATACCTATACCGGAACATATCATTGTTCAAAACAACTACATCATACTGCACCCTACGTTGTCCAACTCATCGGTACATTCGGCTCAACATACATTTAGTATATCGCAATTACCAAACACAGATTCCACCATACAACAAAAGACTAGAGAGTCAAGCCCTCTCACAATATACCACGGAACAAAATTTGGACCTTTCGATCACCAACGATCCCACCAATGCTAGGAAGTTTAGCGATGGAAGGCTCGCAAAACAACAAACGGTCAAGCCCAGAACGGCGCACATACTCCAGAGAGATAAAGGGCTGCGCAATACTAGAATCAAAAGTGCACGAACCGGATGGATCGAAAAACAACTCGACAATAAGTACGAGAGAGGCAATCACAGTTCAAGAAGTGGAATTTCAATACGAGAAAACAAGAGAATCGAGTAAGGAAAACTTACGAGCACTGGATGTACTGAGATGCCGGCAGCGGTGTGACAATGTGCAAAACAAAACACAACTAGACCCAAATAACCAACAAGCCTAGGTATCCATAAACCTAGAGCTCCGATACCATTTTCTGTAACACCCCCAAGATATTCGAGGTGTATTACAGCGCCGTGGACCCCTACAGGATCCACCAGCTAACACAAGAAAACACCTCTCGACTAACCGTCTCGGTTAGCAAGGAAACAATTGTTAACAACAAGAACATAAAACAACACGTCCGGTACAACCGGCATAATAAACATCAACCGACAAATACATTAACTCCAACAAAGACCAATCACAACTGAGAGGAAAAGCCTAAGTACTCGCGAGTACAATCTATAAGTTTACAATTTGGAAAACACCCACATCAAAAGAGACAGGTAGGAAATAACAAGACTCAATTGCACATGTCAACAACCTTGGCCGACATCCTCGTACCATCCCAGCGCCGCTCTGCAGTGAACATAACCGAAATCCATAACAAGAATTTCCCGACAATGGGTCCCCAAAGGGGTTAGCAATTACGCTAGTACAAGTATTCAAGGCAAACCAATCGCTTACACATTTCATAGTACATGCACCAATATCAATTGAAAGTCAAAACCGGACATGTCTTTTAGGAAAATAAACAGTCAAACAATTAGCCTTGAGAACGGGCGGCGGATACATTCTCACTCGGGGCCTCACAGGGACCCTAACGAGTTGGCTACAAATACGAGAAAAACAAAACCACGCACACGCTAAGCCGTGAGAACAGGGCGGCGGCATACATTCTCACTCGAGGCCTTGCAAGGACCCTAACGAGTTGGCTAGCGATGCGAAACTCGTGAAATCCGGGCGGCGGCATAGATTTCCCTCCTTGACCCCGTCGGCCAACACGAGGTGAGTTACACACAAATAACATACATCACCATTTCATGTTAAGCTTAAAGGTTTCCAAAAATACTTGCCTTGAATTATTGACGACGCAACGAACGGAAAGGAAAGTCACCGACGAACGCTAGGAACCAATGAAACCGAACCTAACGATTCGAAGAATACAATCACAACCATTTCTAAATGAATACGGAATTGGAATACACCCAAAAACCCGCCTACGATTCATGTATATTCGTATATAAACAACAACGAGGGCGGACCACAACCAAACCCTCTCGATTCCGTAAAAATCACGAAATATACCATGAATCCGTAGGGAAACTAAGAATACCAACAAGATTAATCATATTCATCATGAATTAATCGACAAACCGGAACGAATCGGACAAAAACGCGAAAATCCCCAAATCCACCCAAAAGTAGGGTTCTAAAGATCTAACCTTGATTCATTTGGATCGAAGGATGTTATAGGATGATTGATCAACGATATAACCTCAAGAACTTCATGGATTTGTTGTTCAACAACATGGTTTCGTCTCCTCCGAAACCCGGCCAAGGACCGAAGAGAAAGGAAATGAAAAATGACGGAGAAAGTCGTTGGTCTGTCATTTATATCTTGGCCGGAACTAGCGTGCGCTAGCCTTCCGACTAGCGTGCGCTATCGGCGATGTCGGCCGAGCACACTCGGCCATGGCCCGCACGACCCGGCACCACCGAATTAGTGCCGACCGTGACTCGACCGCCCGACTCCCGCTAGCGTGCGCTACGGCCGGCTGCGCGCTAGCCCGCTCATCGGTAGCCCGGGTGACAACTCATCCCGTGGCGTACGCTAGTCGGCGGCGTCGCTACCCTGCCGGTTAGCGCGCGCTACGGCCAAGCGATGGCGTGCGCTACCCGCCAATCTGGCCGAGTCGAGAACCTCGAATACCTCTGTCCGAGGCGATGGCGTCTGTTGGTGACTCGGCAGCGCTACACTGCTGAGCTAGCCAGCTGGCCCCGGCCGTGGCGTGCGCTTACGCCCGGTTCTGCCGTGCTGCTCGGCGATGTCGGCACTCGTCCGGCTTGATCCGCACCCGTCCGGCCCGGTACTTTCACCGCCACGACCCGACGCCTCGATTTCCGAAAACACACGGAGCGGACACGGCGAAAAGTTCGCGGACGGCGTCAACGACTCGAGATGAAAACGTAATGCAATAATTAATCATACGCGACCAAGAAAAGGGTCAAGACGACAAATACAGATATGGATACCCGTAATTTTCAAGAAATTACAAAATGGCCCAAAACGCCCGGAAATCACGATACGTGATCGAATAACCAAACCGAAGTTCACAACACGTCTAACAAAGTTAAACGGACTTGGAAACTCGAAGCAGCGATTTGGACGAGATTCGCAAGAATCGAACTCAAGTGCGGAAAAGTCGCTAAAACCACAGAACTCAACAAAACAACACCGAAACGAACTCGGATGACAAAAAGTGTAGAATTAATCATTCTCAGAATGACGAAACGGTCATGAGCGAGCCGTCAAAACGGACTCCGGCCGAAAAAAGAAATTTACCAAAAATCGAAAATTGCGGATATTACAATTAGACAGACAACTCGATGATTTGTAGGAACTCAAAATAACACTTGCCTAACTTTTCAGATAATAAAGAAAATATAATAATCAATTAATGATGAAATAAACCTAAAAACATAATCAAACCTTCAATTTTCAAGAGCAAAGAATTTGTTTATACGCTAGGATTTCTCAAAAGCATACCAGTTTGCATACCTGTTGCGTGTAAGTTTATGAATCGCCTCACCAGCAAGTGAAAATGACTATGAATTGAAGAACTTTCTGCCAAAGAACCTGTAAGTTTCACAATTTGCATATCAAAGCAAAAAGAGGGCAAAACTTTCGTGGAATTGAAAATAAGAAGGGAGACGGAGGGAGTAGGGCATGTTACCTAGAAGGAGAAGAGGCAGATGGCAATCGAAAACCTAAATAGAACAAGACAATATAAAAAGCGACCAATATCAGATAAACCCTAAATCGATCGAACACAAAAAACGGCTAATAACAGAAAATCGAAACCTGTAAAATTGATTGCTTTGATCTGAGGCAGAGAGAAAGAAGAATCTGTATGGGGGACAACTCGAGAAATTCCTTCTGGGAGACAGCGTCAACATCAGCGCAAGGAGGGGAGGAGGAAAACTCTAACCTCTAAAAAGACCTCTCTGAGAACAAAGAAGGAAGCCCCGCAAAAATCATAGAGTCATGGAACTCACACAATCTGTGCATATGCGCTGTATACCACCTTTCTTTGCTACCTCGCTAATCTGAAAGGATGAAACAGACTTCTCGGTGGAAGAAGGGAGAGTAGGAGAAGACAGAAAACGAAAGCGGTCTGGAGATGAAAAGATAATGAGAAACACGTTTTCGACCAAAGGGCCTTCAATCTTTAAATATATATATATATATATATATATAATATAATATAATATAATATAATATAATATAAGTAGGAAAATGCATTATTATTTTTCAATTTTTTATTATATTAATATAAATAAATTTTAATTTATATTTCTTTATATTTTAAAGAGTTGAATGTATAAATTCAATTGTTTATTTTAATTTTAAATTATAATTCAAAATAAAAATATATGTATTCATATAATATTTTATTTATTATAATTTTAAGAAATTATTTTCTTTTTAAATATTTTTTAAATTTATTAATTTTAATCTGAAAAAAAAAATTTAAGTAAAAAACTATATGTGCTCTTATAGAAAATCCGTTATAAAATTATTAAACAAATTTAAATAATTTATTTTTTTAGCGTAAAAATTTAAATTTGATGATTTTTTGAAAGTATTTATATTATTTTTCGTAACTATTAAGATGATTTAGTCTATTGCAATGCTTTTAAGTTCACGTATAATCCAACACTTTAGGTTGTTGTTGCATTAATGTCTTTTGCAACAGTGCATTCAGGTTTAGTGCAACACTAATTAAGTAGTTTTGCAAAAGACCAAAGATCAGAGGGCTATTGCAATACTTTTTCTTGCAACACTAGAAATATGCATTGCATATAAGCACTTATGGCGTAGTGACGAGTCCATAACGATCATGCTCGGCCGTTTTTTGGTCATCACAAATGGACTAGCTTGTTTTGGGAAACCGTTAACAAGTAGTGAAAAAGTGAAGAAAATCTCACGATCACAACCTGTTGAATGGGACGGGACGGTTACGGCGATTATGGAATCGAAAGATTTAAATAATATTTATTTTAGTGCCCTTGTTAGTTCACTAATAAACTACGAGATAGTTCTTAAATCTCGAAACGCCAAGTCGAAACCGAAAGAAAGGTCAATAGCTTTGAAAGCGAAGATGTCAAGGAAAGAAGAAATCCCGGTAGATGAAGATGATTAAGAATCGGTATATTATGCCAAAAACATAAATAAGTTCCAAAACTTATTAAACCGGAGAAGAAAAGACATCTCGAGCGAGTCAAAGAAATTTGATAATAATTGTCGAAACTGTGGAAAACCAAGCCACTTTGCTAGAAATTGCCGAGGCTCGACTTCCAAGAAGGAAGTACTCATAGCAACATGGAGTGACGGAGAGGAAGAAGATGAATATATTCAAAATAACCTCACACTCATGGCAAGAAGTTCACTCGACGAAAGCAACGTCGAAAGCCAGGTAAGTACCTCGTCTCACGATGAAGCTTTTGAAGCTTTCGAACTTTTGCATGCGGATTTTCAAAATGCTTTAATCGATAATAAATCCCTCAAATAAAAAAATAGAATGTTGGAAACCGAAATTTCCAAAATAAACGAAAAAGGGGAAGTTTTTGAAATCGACCATTCTCTATGTCTTGAAAAGGAGAATAATTTGAAAAACGATTTATTAAAGTTTAAAACGAACTTCAAGATTTAACGTATAAATTTTCTTATGGTAACGACAAGTTTGAACAATTACTTTCCGTTCAAAAAGTTTCATTGAATAAATAGAGTTTAGGATTCAAACCGTGATAAAAACGAATCCTTAAATTTTAAAATACCCCGATGCGATAAATATTTAAAAATCGGGCATCATATTTCAAATTGTAAAATTCCAAGACGGACGATCCAAATTAAGAAAGTATGTATTCCTAAAGGAACTATAATACCGAATATCATCTATTTGCCAAATACAAAATGACCGAGAATCGGTTGGATCCCCAAAAATCAAAATTTCATCAAGTGATATTGTCAAAATTGGTATTAACTCAGGGAAAGTTATACTTTTAAAATGGGGAGATGTATTTTTCAGGGGGAGTTTTTTTTTTTTTTAATAAATCAAGAATCAATAAGATAAAAAGAGTTACTATTTTTCAGGGGGAGTTCTACCCATTAATTGTCATATTTAATTTTATCGATTTTATGATCTTATTATGCACTTTTTTATAATGACAAAAAGGGGGAGAAAAATGAGGGAATAGAAGAATGCAAGTCATGGAAGAATGACGAGAAAAATAAAAATCATATACCGATAAGGAAAGGAGGAGAAAAGACGAAGGAGATAAAGTCGAGAAAATAAAAGAAGAAGTTGAAAAAGAAAAAATGAGAAGAAGTTGAAAAGATAAAAAGAGAAGATGGGGAGAAGAAAACTAACGAAACAGACAAAATAAAATTTTTGATTTGTATTGTTTATATTTTTGCAGGTATAAAATCCCATTGAAGGTTGTTGTTTTGTCATCATAAAAAAGGGGGTCATTGTTGGAATATTCTATTCCACATAATTATAAAATAATTTTGATGATGAGTTGATGATGAGTTGTTGATTAAAGAAAACAACAATAGAATGAAGCAAAAACAACAATAAATCAAGAAGGAGTCGAAGATGCTCAAAACGGACAGAAGAGCAAAGCAGTTAAAATTATCAAAGCTTAACGTAAGAGAAAGTCAGCTTGAGACTCACCTGATGTCACCTGATAACGTACGTAACAAAAGAAAGATAACGTACGTAATTGGACGAGCTTAACATACGTAAGCCTACATGCTTAACGTACGTAATGAGGTTTGAATTTGAATTCAAACATTGGAACTGTTGAACGGGAAGATGACGTCATGGTGTAAAGTCAAAAAGGCATGCAACAGATATATGTGTTAACATACGTTACCGTGCTAGTTTAACGTACACAATACAATGAACTTAACGAACGTAAAGTAGAAAGCTAACGTACGTAAAGGATGGACAGAAAGCTACTGGACTGTTTTGTATAGAGCTTAACGTACGTAACAAGAATGTGGTAACGGACGTAGTACATATAACGTACGCTACATATGAGCTATAACATAATGAAGAGACAGGCAATAATGGCTAGTTGAGGGTTTATGCATATAAATACCAAGGCATTTGGCATCTTTCAGAACAACAGCTCCAATAAAATCATATATACTTCAGATATTGTTATATTCATCTTTGTTATTGTAATCGAGCGATATTGTCAAGTGTTTGAGTGTTCATATACACGAGAGGAAAGAACGGATTATAGATTGATTCGGTGTTATTAGGATCATTGATCCGGCATTATTAGAATCATATCTTAATCAAGTGAGGTTTGTCTAATACCAACCGAAAGCTAGATAAGTTGATCCCTTATCCGATATAAAAGGAAAATGGTTTAGCTTGGCCCGACAAGAGGACAAGAGCATTACGATTTATCCTAGACCGATAGAAGACAAGATTGTAACAGTATCACTCGGACCGATAGAAGACGAGGTATAGAGGTTTATCTAAACCTAAGGAGAAAGATACGAATAGAAGACGTAGGCATAATTGGCCGAACCTCTATAAATCTTGTGTCGTTTATCTTCCGCAATTTAATTACGCTTCCGCAAACGCAAAAGAGTTTGAAAACCCTACTCCACACTATTATCCCACCAATTCCCAACAAATTTTATTTGGCCAAATAAAATATATTCTTATTTTTTTCATCATCTTAAATTCCTCTAGAGTTCCTACATTCTTAATTCTCTATTTTGTGGTTTTGAGAAAAGACGAGACTTCCGTGCATTATTCTGACGAGGCAGCCATGTAAGGTATTGACGAGCCGAGGCGAGATAAGACTATTATGCATTGGAGGCTACTATATAGCGCACCGACAATGCAACACGATATTACCATGTATTGGAGGCATCCATATTGCATACATACGAGACGAGTCTACCACGCAGTATTTCGATGAGGCAACCATGCAGCGCTCCGACGAGGTGATACGAGACTAGAATACATTGGAGGCAAATAAGTACGAGACGAGATGAGACGGGACTATTATGCATTATTCTGCAACCATGGGGCGTATTGACGAGCCGATACAAGACGAGACTACTGTGTATTGGGGGTAACCATATAGCGTACCGACAAGGCGAGACGATAAGAACGTGCATTGAAGGCAATCATATTGCATACCGACGAGACGGGACTACTGTGCAGTATTCCGACGAGGCAACCATGCAACACTCGAACGAAATGAGACGAGATTACCGTGCATTGGAAACAAATTAGGACGAGACGAGACTATTGTGCAGTATTCCGACGAGGCAACCATGCAAAGCTCCAACAAGATGAGACAATCGTCCAAGGTTCTGGCGAGGCAAGACAACTATGCGGCTAAGGGTGACTCAAATATTCAAATAATTTGAGGACTATTTTGCACAAATAAATCCATTATGGGTCTAACACAAATTTCACATTCTATGTAACCATAGATATATAATTTTTTTTATGTAATTCGTGTTAATTCTTACATCAACCATCTGTAAAATTTGTGATATAAAACTTATATATTAAAACAAAATACTAATAAATCTGGACAACTAACAAGTACTACTATTATACGAATTTGAGACGGAAATTAATAGTAAACTAACTTTTAAATAAAAATAATTACAAATCATGATATAAACTAATTTCCATCGAATTGCCACAGGTTGCAATCTAGTATATATTAATATAAAAACTCTCCCTGAGTAAAATCAAGCACGGCTATAATATAATTAATCCACGTTTAATTGAAAAATCAATCATGAAGGACATGTTTATTTGGCGGGAAAGTAAAGCTGTCGAGAATATGATTACTTGGGATCTGAATTCTCGAAATATGAATCCTAACAGATTACTTACCTGTGTTTGGAATACAACATGAAATCTGTTAGAATTTCGGAAATATATAAAAAAAATAGAAATCTTAATAATAACAATAATAGTAATAATAATGTAAAGCATGATCAAATTTATAGTTCTAAAACTAAAAATAATTTATTCTTGAAATAAGTTATTCCCTTAGAAATTAATATTAATTAACTAATTAATTATAATAATACTAATAATAACAATAAATAATTACTTTTAATTAATAACTAATAATACTACTGTTAAATAATTAGTAAATTAATTAATTAATAATAATGATAATAATATAGTATGATTAAATTTATAGTTCGAAAACTAAGAATAATTTCTTCTTGAAATAAGTTATTCAGTGAGAAAATAATAATATTAATTAATTATTATTATTATTAATAATAATAATAATAATAATAATAATAATGATAATAAAAATTTGCAAATTATAATTTGTATAAAAATTGTGTAAAATGGAAATAGTGTGGAAAAATTGTAGGGAATAAGGCTCTATTCTTTTGGGTGAATGAATACGGCCAATTAATCGAATCGAATCGAATCGAACTAAATCTGTGGATCTGAATCGAATCGAATGAATGAACTGAATCAAATAAACTGAACTATATATTAAGGGTAAATAACAATAATAATAAAAATAATAAATATAATAAATAATAATAAAAATAATATCAATAATATAATAAAATATAAATGATAAGTTGAGATCTATTTGATAAGAGTAAAGTATATAATATTAATGATATTAATAACAATAACGATAATAACTATAATAATAATAACAATAACAATAATAGTAATCAACAACAACAACGATAATAATAAATATTATTATTAATAATAGTAAATAATATTAGTAATAATAATAATAATATTAATTAATAATAATAATAATAATAACAACAACAACATTGATAATAATGATAAATAATAATAGTAATCAACAACAACAATAATAGTAAACATTATTAGTAATAATAACAATAATAATTAAGATTAATAATAAGAAGAAGAAGAAGAATCGAATCAAATGAATGAATGGACTGACTGAATCGAATCGAATGGACTCGACTCGAATCGAATGGACTGAATCGAATCGAATGGACTGAATCAACTGAAAATCGAAAAATAAGTCCAAAAGAACAGGGCCTAAGAATCCTTGAATTTTGCACTACTTTCCTTATTTTTAGGATTCTGATTACTTTCACCATTTTGTAAAAATCCAAGCAAACACAGGAATTTAAACTTTGAGACAGTACAGAATCATTGTCAAACAAACCGACCAGAAGAGTAAAACACTATTTATAATTAATACAATAAAAGAAAATGCAACCTTTTGACCTAAGCAAAATTTAGACCCTTAAATCAGTGAAATTAATAGTGTAACATAGCGGTATAAATTTTTTTACAAAATACGATATGTACGTTTGTTTGCAGAGCTAATGCTAAAGGTCTTAGGTTCGAATCCATCGCAATACGACCTTCAAATTCAATTGTTAAATGACAAAAAAAAGGAATAGCTATGGTGTGAGCAAGTTTAATTTTTCATTCTTAAATACTAACTTGATAGTAATTTTCTTATTGTTAAAAATGTTCGGCAAGAAGGAAATACCATCTGAGTGCCTCATTATTTGTTGGTTCTCAATTGAACCACCCTATTAATTTCTTTATTTATCGTGCTTTTTTATTTTGATAAATATTAAAAAGTAATACTCATTATTGATAGAATATGAAATATTCCGTAAAGATTTAGTCAATATTCCCTTGTAATTCTAACGGATAATTAGCATTAATTAGAGTTAGAATAGTCAACTAATTCCCTAATTCTAAGAGTATGTTACGCCAATAGTTTGTATACTACTCTATAAATTGACATGAGAAAAGGAATAATAGACAGACAATTAAATTACTTTATGGTATCGAGCTAGGTTCTCTCCAACCCTAGCAGCTGGTTTTTTTTCTTTCTTTGTTTTTATTCTCTTCTTCTATATCTCTTCTTCTTCTTCTTCAAGTTTTTGCTTCCTGCAACTATGGCTGATACTTCGTCCAAATACCACCCTGCATTATCTATCACAAATGTGAAATCCCTCATCACCATTACACTGGATAATGAAACTGGACTATATCATTCATGGGCAGCTCTCTCCAAGGTCCAAGCCCGACTGCACAATCTCCTACATCATATCCTACCACCTACGGACGCCGCGGACAAAGCTAAGGTAGACACACTCCGGGCAGCAGATTCTGATCTTTATGATCGTCTAGACGCAGCCGTCTTGCAATGGATATATGGTACGATCTCACCCGATCTCCTCCTTGCCATTTTATTCAAAGATGATACGGCGGCCCAAGCTTGGAAACGGTTGGAGACTCTCTTTCAAGACAATAAGGGTTCCAGGGCAACCCAACTCGAGGAGGAGTTAGCGGCAGTCTCTCTTGTTAATTTGTCAAGTGTTGAAGCCTACTGTACCCATGTCAAGTCCTTGGCAGATCGCCTTGCAGATGTTGACGCCCCAGTCTCCAATAGTCGCTTGGTCTTAAGGCTCATTGCGGGCCTCCCTGATGCTTACTCTGGCACTGTGGATTACATTCAAAATCAAGACCCCATCCCTCCATTTGAAAACACTCGTTCCCGTATTAAGCTCGCTGAGAGAACGCTTAAAAATAGGGCGGCAAAGGAGGAAGGCGACGCGGTTATGGTGGCTACAACATGAGGTCACTCATCCTCCAACAATGATGGTCATACTTCCTCTAATAACAATACCTTTTCTTCTTCCTCATATGGCAGGCACAACAACAATAAAAACAGAAAGAAAAATCATGGAAAAGGTGGTCACCGTGGAAACAACCGTGGTGACGGTGGTGGCGGGACACAACCGGCCGGCGGAGGTTCTAACCAACAGTGGCAACCGCGCCCTGTATACATTCCCTATGCCTACAATCCATACGGCCAGTGGCAACCTCAATGGACCACACCCCCGTGCCCATATCCCGCGCAACAACGTCCATCAACTCGTGGGCCCGGTATTCTTGGGTCACGTCCACCACAAGCATACACGGCCTCCGGACCATCCATAGTCGGATACACACCAACAGACATTGAGGCGGCCATGCACACTCTTGCTCTCAATCCACCAGATGGAAATTGGTACATGGACACCGGTGCAACATCTCATATGACCTCGGATCATGGTACTCCCTCTTCTTATTTTAATTCGAGCAATAATAATCATCACATTATTGTTGGTAATGGGCATGTAATTCCAATTCATGGTTATGGAAATGCTCAATTCCCCCCACCACATCTTCCTTTACATCTAACCACAGTCTTACATGCACCCAAACTCATTAAAAACCTTATTTCTGTCCGAAAGTTTACCACCGATAATTTGGTTTCTGTGGAGTTTGACTCATTTGGTTTTTGTGTGAAGGATTTACGGACGGGGAATCACCTAATGAGATGTGATAGCACTGGAGACCTATACCCTCTTTCCAATCTTTGGGACACCACTTCAAAATCTCACTCTACTTTCAATGCCGTGACTTCCGATCTTTGGCATAACCGTCTAGGGCATCCTGGGGCTCGTGCTTTAGATTCTCTCCGTTTAGCAAATTTTATTCAATGTAATAATGCAAAACAATATTTTTGCTCATCTTGTCCTTTGGGTAAACATATCAAACTACCGTTTTATGATTCGAAAACGTTTACTTCTTTTCCTTTTGATATTATACATAGTGATTTGTGGACGTCGCCTTTACCAAGCTCTAACGGCCATCGTTACTATGTATTATTCCTTGATGATTTTACCAAATTTCTATGGACTTTTCCCATTTCTAAAAAATATCAAGTCTTCTTATTATTCACTACATTTTATTCTTTTTTTAAAACTCAATTTCAAAGGCCCATTAAGAACTTGCAATGTGACAATGGTAAAGAATTTGATAATGGACCACTTCAAATGTTTGCAAAATCAAATGGTATGCAATTTCGCTTCTCTTGTCCACACACCTCTCCTCAAAATGGCAAAGCCGAATGTCATATTCGTTCCATAAATAACATCATCAGTACCTTACTTGCCCATGCTTCGATGCCTCCATCCTTTTGGCATCACGCTCTAGCTATGGCCACTTATCTCTTGAACATTCTCCCCACCAAGGTATTACATTCTCGTTCCCCAACACAAATTCTCTACCAAAAAGATCCAACTTACTCGCATCTTAAAGTCTGTGGGTGTCTTTGCTTCCCTCTATTCCCATCCTCTACGATCCATAAGTTACAACCAAGGCCAACCCCTTGTGTTTTCCTTGGTTACCCCCCGATCATAGAGGATATAAGTGCTATGACATTTCAAGCCGAAAAATATTTGTGGCTAGACATATTATCTTTGATGAATTGAATTTTCCATTTGCTAAAATCCACACTCCAACTCCTCACTGCTATGATTTCTTGGAGTTAAATGAAACAATGGAAAATAACCAATTCCTAATTCACCAAATGTACAAACACGCTGTAGTAGGCCGTGCAGAGCAGCCCAATCCGAAGCCCAACTTCTCCCCTCCTGCACCCCCATCTCCTACAAGCACAATTCGCAGCCCTGCCCAAACTCCCTCTCGCTGCTCTCCTGATCCGATACACACTGGGCTCTCACCTCCCCTGGCCCAGTCAGCCTCCCCTCGCCTTATCTCTTCCCAGCCTTCTCCACAGACTAGCCATCCTAGCCCAGTTAACCCATCCTTCATAGAATGATCACTCGGGCTCGTAGTGGTATCTTTAAACCAAATCAGAAGTACTCTTCCAATTATAACACCGAGAACATCAAATCCATCTCTCCCATTCCTAAAAATCCTATTGATGCTCTCTGTGACTCAAATTGGAAAGATGCAATGCAAGATGAATTTAATGCTCTAATTGAAAATAAGACTTGGGAATTAGTTCCTCGCCCTGTTGATGTAAATATTATTCGTTCTATGTGGATTTTTCGTCATAAAAAGAAATCTGATAGTTCTTTTGAGAGGCATAAGGCCCGACTTGTAGGTGATGGTAGGTCTCAGCAGAAAGGTGTTGATTGTGAAGAAACTTTCAGTCCGGTTGTCAAACCGGCCTCCATTCGAGCAGTTTTGAGCATTGCTTTGTCTCATTCTTGGCCCATTCATCAACTTGATGTCAAGAATGCCTTTCTACATGGAAATCTCAATGAAACTGTTTACATGCATTAACCAATGGGGTTGGAATCCTACATTTCCTGATCATGTCTGCTTATTGAAGAAATCCTTGTATGGCCTCAACCAGGCACCTCGGGCTTGGTACCAGTGATTTACAAATTTTTTGGCTACCATTGGCTTTTCTCACAACAAATCTGATCACTCTCTTTTCATCAACCGTCGAGGTACTGATACTGCTTATTTATTATTATATGTTGACGACATTATTCTTACAGCCTCTTCCGATGTTCTTCGTAAGTCTATCATGACATTATTGGGTGTCGAATTTGCCATGAAAGATCTCGGTCCTCTCAGTTATTTTCTTGGCATTGCGGTCACTCGTGATGCATATGGCTTATTCTTATCTCAGAAGCAATATGCCGAAGAAATCATTACGCGGGCAGGCATGACTAATTGTAGTCCGTCTCCCATACCTGTTGATACTAAACAGAAGCTTAGTGCTTCTGCAGACGAGCCTTTCGCAGATCCGACCAAGTATCGTAAGTTAGCTGGTGCTTTGCAATACCTAACATTTACTAGGCTAGACATCTCTTATGCAGTTCAACAAGTATGTCTACACATGCATGATCCCCGTAATGCTCATATGGCCGCATTAAAGCGTATTCTACGCTACGTACAGGGATCTATTGATTTTGGTCTGCATCTCTATTGTAACACCCGGTTGTAATTCAGTTATTATCATTCAATATTTATCATTCAGTAATTGTCATTCAGTAATTTCACTCATTAATGATCATTTGTCACTCATATTCGATCATGGTATTCATCATTCAGAGTAATTGTATCGTGTATCAATCGTCATTCATCACTAATCTAATTGGAGTTTCGTGCCGTGTTTATCATCGTCGTCATTTTCATTGTGGACTGTGTGTGAGGAAGTAGCGCACGCTACGTACTCTTTTTAGCGCACGCTAATTGAGTATAGGTAGCGCACGCTACCACTCAGCATTAGCGCACACTAATGTTACCACAATTGCGATCCGAAGGTCTTGACTGCAGTGAGTTGTTAGTAGCGCACGCTACGAGTGGTAAGTAGCGCGCGCTAGTGGGTTGTAGTAGCGCACGCTAATAATTCCGTAGCGCGCGCTAAGGACGGATCGAGTTGAGTCCGTGGCTACCGGATCGCCTGGGTTAATTCATAGCGCACGCTATGAGTTGTTTTTAGCGTCTGCATCGATATTATAGCGCACGCTAAATATTGGTTAGCGCACGCTACCGAGTCGAATCGAGAGGGCAGAGGCGGTTTACGGATTCCAAGATCTTGGGCATCAAATAATTCGTTAGCGCACGCTAACTATGGGTATTAACGCACGCTAATAGTATGGTTGTAGCGCACGCTACAAAAAGGTACGTAGCGCGCGCTACCGATTTCGGACAGTGGGTACTGGACTACCCAAATTACCCGTTAGCGCACGCTACGCACAAGGGCTAGCGCACGCTAACCTGTAGTGACTATAAATTGGACACTTCAGCCCAGATTTCGTCATTTATCTTTCCTTCTCATTTTCTCTTCGGTTTTGGGCGATTTTGGGTGATTTGGAGAGTACTCTTCGAGGTGTAATCATCCATCATCATCTTCAAGCTCACCATTCGGATTGATCATCATTTCATCATCTCCTTAACATCAAATCAAAGGTATTAATCTCTTGGATCTAGAATTTCGGATTTTTGGGGTTTTCCTTCCGATTTCTTCGTGTAAGCTTGGATTATTTTCGGAATACATTAGATATGGATTATCTACCTTGGATAAATGTATTCCTACGGATTTAATGGCTATTTTCGGAATTATTTCAAGAACCCTTAGGGTTGACTTCGGTTAATTTGGGGATTTTCCGATTGTTGTTGTCGTAAACTCGAATTGTGGATTTCTATGAGATTATTGATGTCATTGATAATGTTTTGCTGGTTTGAATCAATCTTTTGGAGTTGGTTCGATAATTTGGGTTTGGTTTTAACCAACGGGAAGGATATTCTCAACGTTTTCGTTAGAGTACATATACGAGTTCGGATATTGTTGTATCGACGTTTGAGTCGGTTATGATCGTATTTGATTCGTGTATTGATCGGTTGTTGGTAATTATTGTTATTCAAGGTTGTTCGAGCTACCGGTATCTCGATTAGGACGTTGTTCGTGGAAGGACATTGTCATCGGTATTGTGTAAGTTAACTCTTACTCGGTTAAAAGGATACTCATTCCTTTTGTTGTTGATTGCTCATAATTATAATTCATTCATCATAATATTAATCATATTGAGACTTGTAATTGTCGAATAATCATTTCATTCACGAGGAGCGACGGTTCCAAATCATTTCATTGGGTTATCAATCAAGTCACTATTATTTTCATCTCGGTGAGTCATCTTGGCCTTGTCGAATTATTATTCATTGGTATTCATTGTGGTCATTCTCATTCATGTGACCTTCTGGGTTCATATTGCGTGGCCGGGTGTGGCTGTGTGGAATTTTTAGTCGGGCACACGATGGTCATGTTTTGGGTTCACCGATACATTGGACCGTGCACACGGTAACGCTTACCTCCGTGAGACTAATTAGGTACAAGGACGGGTGTGTCCGGTCATTCGTCTTGTACACTTGCACAGAACATTACGGGCGTACTATGATACTCCTCTTCAGCGTAATTCATAACTAAGGATATTTCATAACTTCAGTTTAATCATGATTATGTACTTTCAACCCTTGAGGATTGTTGTTACGTATGGCCCGGCCCGTTGGGGATTTTGTTTTCAGTCACGGCAAGGCAAAGGCACGGGAAGAGCATCTTGTGGCGAGAGTCAGTGATACTAGTAGGGGCCCCGATCATTCCGTTCATTTCGTCATTTGATCATTTGATTATTCTGTCATTTGTATTTTCCGCTGCAAATTCCGTTTGAGATGTTTAATTGTTCAGGGTGGTGTATTTTATCTCCATATAAAATATACTAGTATTCGGTTTAGTCCTGGTGTGTTGTACTTAAACTCCTCATCGGAGTACTTGGTAATATAATGTGGTTCGGTACTACAATTATATTATTTAATTCATCATTTTCATTTACCTGGTGGGTACCAGTCAGGGATTCACGGCACTGTAATATCCGCCTAGTTTGGGGTGTTACAGAGTTGGTATCGGAGATAGGTTTTGAATACTACCCTCCAAGTCATGTCTCATTTGAAATCATCGTCATCGGACTAGTATCATTGGACTTTCGCGTCACGTGTGACCTGTGCAAATGCCGAGCCAATCAGACCAAGAACTGTAAGATTTCTTATGCCATGATATAATTTCTGGCAATAATCATTCATTCATAATTCATCAGTTAACAATCCTCAATCATCATTGTCATTTTGACCAGGACGGTCAGGTTAACTCGTTAATAACTCAATTCATTTCATTGTTCAGTTGTTGATCAGGAAGATCGAATCATAAATCATGTTAACTTGTTCAAGATAATCATTTCAGTAATTTCATCAGATAATCATGTCACGTCAGTTAATCATTCATGTAATCACCGTGTTAGAGCGCGTATGCTCATTTTCATCATCTCATGTCATAATCATAACGTGATATTCATGCGGGGAATATAATCATCATGTGACTTTCCTACTTCAGTATGGAGAGAGCAAGAAGAGGACGAGGAGGACGAGGCCGTGGGGCGGGCTGAATCCCGAGAGCTCGTGTGAATACACGTGCGAATGCGAGGAATAATGCTAATTCATCGAGCAGCGATGCTGCCACTCATTCACCTGGACGCGATCATTCACTAACGGGGAGTCGTACCCGGGACACGGCCAGTCAGAAGGTGTCCGGGTTGACCCACTCGCTTTTATGCAGGGCATGATGGCCCAAATGACTCAGATGGCACAGCTGATGGAGACGATGCATAACTCCGTCAATCAAAATCAACAGGCTCCTCCGCCGCCACCTCAGAGGCAAGAGAGGAATGTGAGCAATATCATTGGCGACATCTCTCGCCAGAGGCCACCTACTTTTGAGGGCTCGTCTGAGCAGGCGGATATTATTCATTGGCTCGAACATTTCGAGAAGTTGTTTGCTATGGTAGAGTGTCCCGAAGGACACAAAGTTTCTGTTGCGGCTTACTACCTGGGTAAGAGCGCACATTCTTGGTGGTTGTCGTTGAAGCCCACCGAAGGATCATGTACTTGGGATCAGTTCAAGACTCTCATGATGGAGAGGTATTATCCGGCCCCACTCAGAGAGGCCAAGCTGTCAGAATTACTCACCCCGGCCCTCGTAGACGAGGATGTTCTCGCCATTGCCGAGAAATTTCAGGAACTTCTTCCGTTCGCCTCATCTATCATTCATTCCCAGGCAGATAAGATTAAGTATTTCAGCAAGAGGCTGAAACCCCGTATGAGACTACAGTTGCTTAATCATAATTGCACCACGTTGGCTGAATTCATTGAGAAAGCTCTTACCTATGAGCTTACTACTAAAGAGATTGCTAAGCAGCAACCTTCGTCTGCTAGCAAGAAATCGAAGAATCGTAATCAGTCTGAAGGCGGTCAGACAACCTTCAAGAAACCCCGTGCGGGCTCTGCTTTACGAGCGACCTTACGTATGCGTCTAAACCGCGGAATCTCGGTCTCGGCGGCGATTCGGCCATCACCTGTTTTAACTGTGGGGATCTTGGTCATCTCAGTACCAAGTGTCCAAGACAGACTATCACATGTCATAATTGTGGGATTGCTGGGCATAAGGCCCGTTTTTGCCGTAGGGACTCCAAACCTACTCAGACGTCATCTCAGGCCCCTAAGCAGTCAACCGTTCAGAATGAGGCCACTCAATCAGCGTCGTTTAAAACGACAGGAGTGACTAAAGGTGGAGCTTATAGCCAGCAAACGGGAGCGTCCGGTGCCGGGACTAGCAAACCCCGGATTTATGAGATGAAGAAGACCGATGATCCAGAGGCCCGAATGATCTCAGGTACACTCGATATTCTATCTCAACCTGTGTGTACCCTTTTTGATACTGGTGCATCGCATTCATTCATTTCCGAGTCATGTTTGAGTAGACTACATCTGGGTAGTGCTACTAATTGTGAGCCTTATGTCATTGGCCTACCTGATGGTAGACGAATTATCGTGTCGTGAGATTCGAATTGTCCGGTCGGTTTCATGGTCGTGTATGGCCAGACCTAATCGTAGTAGATTTGCCGAGGACGGCGTCATCTTGGGTATTGATTGGATGGATCGTCATGATGCCATCATTAGTGTCCGTAAGCGTATGATCACTATCATTTCGACGATAGGGTTGAATGTGTGTTTCGGGGAGGTAATCCATTGCTCGTAAGGTCATTAATTTGATGAAAGCAGTGAGATTACTCAATCAGGGGTGTGTTGGTTATTGGTGCTATATGACCAAAACCGAGAAATCATCAGTAATGTTGACGGATATTCCGGTAGTGAGGGAATATGCCGATGTTTTTCCAGACGAGTTACCTGGTTTGCCTCCACAAAGGGATGTGGAATTCACGATTGAGTTGGAGCCTGGTACGTCCCCGATATCGAAGGTACCGTACCGGATGGCCCCGACCGAAATGCAGGAATTAAAGAACCAACTCGAGGAGTTATTCGAGAAGGGTTATATTCGACCGAGTGCGTCCCCGTGGGGAGCACCAGTTTATTTGTCAAGAAGAAGGATGGTTCTTTTCGCTTGTGTATCGATTATCGAGAGTTGAACAGGGTGACAATCAAGAATAAGTATCCCTTACCCCGTATTGATGATCTCTTAGATCAACTTCAGGGAGCTTCAGTATTTTCCAAGATCGACTTAAGATCTGGATATCATCAGTTGCGGATTCGAGAGTTGGATATCGCGAGGACGGCGTTTCGAACACGCTATGGTCATTATGAGTTTGTGGTTATGCCGTTTGGATTGTCTAATGCACCTGCGGTATTCATGGAGTTAATGAATCGGGTTTTCATCGACTTTTTGGACCAGTGTGTTGTTGTCTTCATCGATGACATTTTGATTTATTCTCGTGACCGAGAGGAACACGAGTTTCACCTTCATCAAGTGCTCGACGTGTTGAGACGAGAACAACTTTATGGGAAATTTTCCAAATGTGAGTTCTGGATGTCCGAAGTGACGTTTCTCGGACACGTAATTTCTTCAGACGGAGTTCGTGTCGATCCTCAGAAGACGGAGGCTATCCGAGATTGGTTACCTCTGAAGAATGTTAAGGAAATCCGAAGTTTTCTCGAATTAGCGGGTTATTATCGGCGCTTCGTAGAGGGATTTGCTAGAATCGCTCAACCCCTGACGAACCTTTTGCGAAAGGATAAGAAATACACGTGGTCCGACGCGTGTCAGCGGAGTTTTGAGGAACTCAAGAACCGGTTAATGTCAGCACCTGTACTTTCCTTGCCGCAGGGGACGGAAAGATTTGTGGTTTATAGTGATGCGTCCGGGCAGGGTCTCGGATGTGTGCTCATGCAGAATGGAAAAGTTATTGCCTATGCTTCACGGCAATTGAGACCTTACGAGGTTAATTATCCGACCCACGACTTGGAGCTAGCAGCCGTAGTGTTCGCTTTGAAGATTTGGCGTCATTATCTTTATGGCGTTACCTGTCAGATATTCACCGATCATAAGAGTTTAAAGTATATATTTACTCAGAAGGAGTTAAATATGTGACAGAGACGGTGGTTGGAACTAATCAAGGATTATGATATCGAGATCCTTTACCACCCGAGCAAGGCGAACGTTGTCGCCGACGCCTTGAGTCGTAAGTCCGTTCAGGAGCAGATGCTTGCTCGTTTAACAGTCCAGAAGGAGCTTCAGCAGGAATTCCTTATACCCGAGATCGAGGTCTGGCTTCAGCGAGTTCAGGGACAGCTTTGTATGTTAGAGATTTCATCGTCACTCGAGGAGGCAATCCGAGAGAATCAGAGTTCAGACCCTTCATTGTTGCGCATCCGTGAGGATGTGACTCAGGGGAAAGCCCCTGGATTTGTGGTCCACGAGGATGGACTTTTGAGGTTTAAGAATCGATTGTGCGTACCGGCGAATGACGAGTTGAAAAACTCGATTTTGATAGAAGCTCATGCTACCCCTTATTCTGTTCATCCGGGGTCTAGCAAGATGTACAAGGACTTGAAACAAAATTACTGGTGGAGTAATATGAAGCGAGAAGTCGCAGAATTTGTTTCGAGATGCTTAACCTGTCAACAAGTCAAGATCGAACATCAGCGACCGGCGGGTATGCTGAAACCTCTTCCTATTCCCGAGTGGAAGTGGGAAGACATTTCTATGGATTTCATCATGAGTTTGCCGACGAGTCATCGTGGCATGAATACGATCTGGGTGATCGTGGACCGCTTAACTAAATCAGCTCATTTTCTTGAGATCAAGGAGACGTGGGGTCCCGAGAGACTTGCTCAACTGTTCATCAAAGAGATAGTCAGACTGCACGGTACTCCTAAAAGTATCGTTTCCGATCGTGACGGGCGATTTATGTCGCATTTTTGGAAATCAGTTCATCGCGCTATGGGAACTCAGCTTAATCTCAGTACCGCTTTTCATCCTCAATACGACGGGCAATCAGAGAGGACTATTCAGACATTAGAGGACATGTTCAGGGCATGCGTCCTCGATTGGAAAGACGATTGGGAAGCCCAACTTCCATTGATCGAGTTCACGTATAATAATAGTTGGCATGCTTCGATTAAAATGGCACCTTACGAGGCCTTGTATGGTCGTCGTTGTCGATCTCCGTTGTGTTGGGACGACCTATCAGAATCAATCAGCACCGAGCCCGATATGCTTATAGCCGCCCGTGAGAAGGTAGCTTTGATCAGGAGTCGTTTGTTGACCGCTCAGAGTCGACAGAAATCATATGCAGATAACCGTCGTCGACTATTAGAGTTCGAGGCAGGTGACCACGTGTTGGTCAAGGTATCCCCGAGCCGTGGTATCTTCCGTTTTGGGAAGAGGGGAAAATTGAGTCCGAGATTCATTGGTCCGTTTGAGATTTTGGATCGAGTGGGCGAGTTAGCTTATCGATTGGCTTTACCTCCGGCGTTGAGCCGAATTCATAATGTGTTTCATGTCTCTCAGTTGCGGAAGTATGTTGCCGACCCGAGTCACATACTTCAGTTCTACGAAATCGAGATCGCCGACGATCATTCATATGAGGAGCGTCCTATACGAGTTTTAGAGCGGCGAATCAAACAGTTGAGGAATAAGACGATTCCTTTGGTTAAAATTCAGTGGTCTAGACACGGAGTCAAAGAGGCTACTTGGAAAACCGAGGATAGTATGCGGGAGAGTTATCCCGAGTTGTTTGACCCTTAGTTTCGGGGACGAAACTCTTTTAAGGGGGGGTGTATGTAATACCCGGTTGTAATTCAGTTATTATCATTCAGTATTTATCATTCAGTAATTATCATTCAGTAATTTCACTCATTAATGATCATTTGTCACTCATATTCGATCATGGTATTCATCATTCAGAGTAATTGTATCGTGTATCAATCGTCATTCATCACTAATCTAATTGGAGTTTCGTGCCGTGTTTATCATCGTCGTCATTTTCATTGTGGACTGTGTGTGAGGAAGTAACGCACGCTACGTACTCTTTTTAGCGCACGCTAATTGAGTATAGGTAGCGCACGCTACCACTTAGCATTAGCGCACGCTAATGTTACCCTGGCTGCAGTCCAGAAGGTACTGGACTGCTGGTGAGTTGTTAGTAGCGCACGCTACGAGTGGTAAGTAGCGCGCGCTAGTGGGTTGTAGTAGCGCACGCTAATAATTGCTGTAGCACGTGCTAAGGACGGATCAGGTTGAGTCCAGTGGCTCTTTGGTACCTTTGGTTAATTCATAGCGCACGCTATGAGTTGTTTTAGCGTCTGTGTCGATATTATAGCGCACGCTAAATATTGGTTGTAGCGCACGCGCTCCGAGGTCGAATCGAGGAGGGCAGACGGTTTACGGATTCCGATCTTGGGCATCAAATAATTCGTTAGCGCACGCTAACTATGGGTATTAACGCACGCTAATAGTATGGTTGTAGCGCACGCTACAAAAAGGTACGTAGCGCGCGCTACCGATTTCGGACAGTGGGTACTGGACTACCCAAATTACCCGTTAGCGCACGCTACGCACAAGGGCTAGCGCACGCTAACCTGGAGTGACTATAAATTGGACAGTGCAGCCCAGATTTTGTCATTTATCTTTCCTTCTCATTTTCTCTTCGGTTTTGGGCGATTTTGGGTGATTTGGAGAGTACTCTTCGAGGTGTAATCATCCATCATCTTCAAGCTCACCATTCGGATTAATCATCATTTCATCATCTCCTTAACATCAAATCAAAGGTATTAATCTCTTGGATCTAGAATTTCGGATTTTTGGGTTTTTCCTTCCGATTTCTTCGTGTAAGCTTGGATTATTGTCGGAATACATTAGATATGGATTATCTACCTTGGATAAATGTATTCCTACGGATTTAATGGCTATTTTCGGAATTATTTCAAGAACCCTTAGGGTTGACTTCGGTTAATTTGGGGATTTTCCGATTGTTGTTGTCGTAAACTCGAATTGTTGATTTCTATGAGATTATTGATGTCATTGATAATATTTTGCTGGTTTGAATCAATCTTTTGGAGTTGGTTCGATAATTTGGGTTTGGTTTTAACCAACGGGAAGGATATTCTCAACGTTTTCGTTAGAGTACATCTACGAGTTCGGATATTGTTGTATCGACGTTTGAGTCGGTTATGATCGTATTTGATTCGTGTATTGATCGGTTGTTGGTAATCATTGTTATTCAAGGTTGTTGGAGCGACCGGTATCTCGATTAGGACGTTGTTCGTGGAAGGACATTGTCATCGGTATTGTGTAAGTTAAGTCTTACTCGGTTAAAAGGATACTCATTCCTTTTGTTGTTGATTGCTCATAATTATAATTCATTCATCATAATATTAATCATATTGAGACTTTTAATTGTCGAATAATCATTTCATTCACGAGGAGCGACGGTTCCAAATCATTTCATTGGGTTATCAATCAAGTCACTATTATTTTCATCTCGGTGAGTCATCTTGGCCTTGTCGAATTATTATTCATTGGTATTCATTGTGGTCATTCTCGTTCATGTGACCTTCTGGGTTCATATTGCGTGGTCGGGTGTGGCTGTGTGGAATTTTTAGTCGGGCACACGATGGTCATGTTTTGGGTTCACCGATACATTGGACCGTGCACACGGTAACACTTACCTCCGTGAGACTAATTAGGTACAAGGACGGGTGTGTCCGGTCATTCGTCTTGTACACTTGCACAGAACATTACGGGCGTACTATGATACTCCTCTTCAGCGTAATTCATAACTAAGGATATTTCATAACTTCAGTTTAATCATGATTATGTACTTTCAACCCTTGAGGATTGTTGTTCTGTATAACTGACCCCGTTGGGGGATTTTGTTTTCAGGTCACGGCAAGGCAAAGGCACTGGAAGAGCATGCTGGCGGCGAGGAGTCCCAGTGATACTAGTAGGGGGCCCTAGTCATTCCGTTCATTTCAGTCATTTCAGTCATTTCAGTTATTCCGTCATTTGTATTTTCCGCTGCAAATTCCGTTTGAGATGTTTAATTGTTCAGGGTGGTGTATTTTATCTCCATATAAAATATACTAGTATTCGGTTTAGTCCTGGTGTGTTGTACTTAAACTCCTCATCGGAGTACTTGGTAATATAATGTGGTTCGGTACTACAATTATATTATTTAATTCATCATTTTCATTTGCCTGGTGGGTCCCAGTCGGGGATTCACGACACTGTAATATCCGCCTAGTTTGGGGTGTTACATCTATAAGTCGCATATTAGCAGCTTGGTATCATATACAGATGCAGATTGGGGTGGTTGTCCGGATACCAGACGATCCACATCTGGTTATTGTGTGTTCCTAGGTAATAATCTCATCTCATGGTCCTCGAAACGACATCCCACTCTCTCCCGTTCCAGTGCGGAGGCTGAGTACCGAGGTGTTGCTAATGTGGTTTCCGAGTCATGTTGGATTCGGAATCTTCTTCTAGAACTTCATTGTCCTATTAAAAAGGCGACGTTAGTCTATTGTGACAATGTGAATGCAATATACTTATCAGGTAATCCTGTTCAACATCAACGCACTAAACATATTGAGATGGACATTCACTTTGTTCGTGAGAAGGTAGCACAGGGCGAAGTTCGAGTTCATCATGTTCCATCACGTTATCAAATAGCTGATATTTTCACTAAAGGGCTTCCGCGCGGACTTTTTGATGATTTTCGTGACAGTCTCAACGTTCGACCACCCGTTTCGACTGTGGGGGTGTGATAGAATATGAAATATTTTGTAAAGATTTAGCCAATATTCCCTTGTAACTCTAACGGATAATTAGCATTAATTAGAGTTAGAATAGTCAACTAATTCCCTAATTCTAAGAGTATGTTACACCAATAGCTTGTATACTACTCTATAAATTGACATGAGAAAAGGAATAATAGACAGACAATTAAATTACTTTAATTATGTCCTATAAAAATAACACTTTCATTTTCGAGTTGTTTTCTTTTAAAAATACGTTTATTAGTCACACAACTTTAAATGATATATATTCTATCACACAAATATTGAAATACTTTCTTATATATAATTTTTAAAAAATAAACTCTATAAGTGGATTTGATGATTATAAATATTTGTATAGATTTTTCAATCCAAAAAGAAATCATATTTCCTTTTCTCAAAGGTTTGGGCTTTCAGTCATACCCAAAGCAAGCGCTCTATAAATACATAATTGATTCTTGAGTCCCTTTCTTCTCGATCTGCTCTAATATTATAAGGATTCTCGATACGTTTTTAAATTTTCTATTTTAACTTATTTTTATTTTTTATTTTGAAGATTTTAGCTCCTATTTTGATAGGTTTAGTAATTTTTCCTCATTTTTGGTTGGATTTTTTATTGAACAGGCTAGCTTTTCTTCTCGATCTATCGATAAGTAGGCTTATTTGTTTATTGCTTGTTCATGTTATGTGGAGTACATGTTTTTAGGTGATGAAATTTTGGCCTCGTTATTATTCTTCACTAATGTTTAGGGTTGATGTTTTAGGGTTGATGTTTTGGAGGATGATTTATGAGCAGTATGGAATTGTTAAAATATAGTATGAAATTGTTAATATTCATAAGAGTAGACGGTAGGGTTGAATTGTAAATTAGAGAATTATGGTAATTTATGAATTTGAATGAAAATAGATTGGTAATGTGTTAGGTGGTGATGGATCCTGTGAACGACGAGAACGCGATGGTGCAGCTGCAGCAGCTGCAGGCTTTGTTAGCTGGTCTAAGCCTGACGGATGGTCCTGAGCCGGTGGTGGTGCCGCCGGTGCAGGCACAGGAGTTTGATTTTGATTTTGATACGCTTGAAGGACTATTTGATGCCGTACAGATTTCTTCAAATAATTTCAAAAATCCAGTGCCCCACTACCTTCGTCCTAAGGTTCTTGCGGCTTGTGCTCGTTGGCTTGCTCTTATGGATGCGGATGATCACACTGCCTTCTTTTGTGCTTTGGCAAAGCGCCCCCGTCGCGCTGCGGCGAGCTCCGGCGGCGCTACGGCGAGTTATGGTGGCGCTGCAGCGAGTCGCACTTTGGCAAAGTGACCCCCTTGCGCTGCAGCGAGCTCCGGTGTCGCTGGCTGATATATATGTTTCATGAATCTTGTTGTGATATGTTTCAAGACTCTTGTTATTTAGGGTGATCTTTATGTTTGAAGACTTGCATTTAATTTCAAGAATGCTTGTTTTGTACTTTTAACCATGGTTTATGCATATTATTTTATTTTATTTCTATTTTCTTGAGGTCATTGATAATTCATTAACCTATAAATTGTTACTTAAGTATGGTATTGAACCTGAGTCCTTTTGTCGAGAGATTTGCATAATGCTGTGGCATCTTAAGAGGACTTGTCATGGTTCATCAAAAGGACTTGTTGGAGGTGTTGAGCAAAAGGACTTGTGGAGAGGGCTTTTGCCACTTAGATTCTTGCTGCTGGAATCAACAAGCCTGTTATTTCCTCCCTCACCAAAAGGATTGACAGTGGATGCAAAATTTTAAGCTCCAATGAGCTGCTCCAAATGGAAGGACATGCTGGCCTTGGAGGCATTGATGAAAGGGGTCACGTTGTTCTACTTGAAAACACAATATGAAGGAGCTGAAGAATTAATGCTGCAAAGTTCTCTTTTCTGGTTTACAGCTTCATCTGGGATGGTGCTTAATCTGCTTAGTAATAACGAGACTGCGGAGATTGAAAATGTGCATGAGGAGCTAGAAGGAATAGTTGGTGCTTCGCAACTGGAGGCTCAGAAGTCAACATCAGATGAAATGGAGAGGGTGACGTCTTCCGATGGAAGGTAGATACTTTGTCTCAGTAATATTTTCAACTCGTTCTTCCATTATTTGGTCCATGGGTGTAACCTGTGTTATGCTTTAGACACTGATGATTATATGTACTATATTACTCACAAAAAGGGTGTGATGCAGACATATTTTATGGTACTATACCATCAGAGTTTTGTGAACTACTTGATTTGGAAAATTTGCTAATCATGTGTTGTTGGGAATCCATTGTTTAACAACATTAAGAAATAATTAGGGGTTTCGAAACGTGCACATATAAAATGAAGGTGGAGATGGGAAGTACGTCTGTCCAATATGAAGGTGATGATGATGTTGAAGAGAGGCAACTGGTCAGGCGCAGGAGAAGACGCATGACTTCCAGTTCTACTGATGTCGAAGGAGCTGAAGTCAGCCCACCTTCAAGCCCTCTGCCAAATGATAATGTTCATCACACGGTGCAAAATGGAAGTGTTTTCCCTTCTGATGAGGTAACTTATTAAATTTCTTAACTGCCATTTGCCAGATTTATACAACCATCTGGAATGTGGATGAAGTTCCCTATTTTGATGACTATATACCTCTGTTTTTGTCTTGCTTTTGCACGTGTATTTTCATAAAGTGGGGTAGCATCTCGTCTGTGGAACACGATGAAGCTGTAATGCTTGAGGCTGCAATGTTTGATGGCGTACCTGAAGGAATTGGGTATCATTTGCCTCGTGCTCCTCATCGATGATGCAGAATGGTTTACACGGAGATGTTGGTACTAATCCCTGGAGTGTGCCTCGTCCTCCATCACCTTCTCTTACTGCTCAGAAATTGGTTCGAGAACAGCAGGTTTTGCTCCCTGAGCATTGATTAGTGTTTTAACGAGCTCTGGAGTATAGTTATATGATGGGCTTTTGTTATTACAGGATGATGAATACCTTGCTGCATTACAAGCTGACAGGGAGAAGGAATTGAAGGCTAAGGAAGAAGCTGAAGTTGCTCTTGCCGAAGAGAGACGCAAGGAGGATGAATTGTGCAGGCAATTGCAGGAAGAAGAGGTATTTTCGTTGATTGGCATATGGATGAAATTTGTTTATCATACAAATTTATGATGCAATTCTTGTTCATGTAGATAATAATTTGGTAGTAAAGCTCTATTTATCCTCATTTTACATGTTATTTTTACTGTTACGCTAGGAAATCGAGAAGCCATTAGCAGCAAAAGAAGCTGCCCTTCTTCCTAAGGAACCAACACCAGATGATGAGAACGTTATCACACTTCTTGTGTGGATGCCTGACGGGAATAGGAGGGGACGGCGATTTCAGAAGTCGGACAAGCTACAGGTACTTAGTTGAAGCTTAAATTCTCATGAAACTTGAATGCCAGGGATTGATAAAGATTTGCTTGCAAGTGGAATAGAGATTATGTAAGTTCAGCATTCAATGCATGGATACAAGAACAGGCAGTTGAATGTAAGAGGTCACACAAAAGAATATGATTTTAGACAACGAGACTTGGAGAAGTCTCTGCTCTCTACTCAATGTTCTAAAAGGCCCTAGGCGGGCTGGCGGGGACCTTCTAGTGCCTAGGCCTTGGAGGCGGCGCCTAGGCGGTAGGCGGGCGGGCGTTTTTTTTTATATTTTATATTTTATTTATTTTTATATATGCATAATATAAAATGCATAATAATATTCTTTTAAAAAATTCTTTTGGAGGAATTTTTTTATTATGCATAATAAAAAATTCTCATTTTTTATTATTGAAAATACCAAGTAAAAAACAAAGCATTCAACTCTATCAATAAAAGCAAAGCAAAACAAAGCACATTCATTAACATTAATGCAATAGTCTTGAGAAAAAAACATGCAAAAAGCAAAAGTTACAGCCTGCCTAGAGCCGCCTGGACCTGCCTGGACCCGCCTAGAGCCGCCTGGACCCTCCTACCCGTCTGGCAGAACCGACTATGGGGTAGTCGGGGTGGAGGTCGACCTACTAGCGCCTAGGCAGCCGCCTAGGCCGATATTTAGAACAGTGTTTCTACTTAGTATCACAAGCTATTAACGTCTTTCCTCTATGGTTGTTGCTTGCAAATTGCTCGTTTTTTTTTCTCCTGCGTGTATTTATGTTGTAAGCTATGTTAGCATTTCAAGTTGTTGAACGTGTAACTCCAGCTCAGCTTTCTAGGGCACCCAAATCAGCATGTCAAGATGATGAAAAAACATGGCGTCATAGCAAGACTGCACATATAGCAACATTCTTCACATCAGGCGACGCCCTTCCAGTGTGCACTAGAAAGTTGAGCTGGAGTTATAGGCTCAAGCAAAGATTGAAAACGATACCCTACTTGCTAATACGATAGAAAACATTAATGCATAACAGTATAAGGTATATGTTATCTTCTTCTTGTGAGCTGACCTGATCTTCTGTATACTTATCGTACAGTATCTTCTTGACTTCATTGATGTCAGTGGAGGGGTCAAACCAGGCAGCTATAGATTGGTAAATATACGAACACGCCCTTGTTACTTGTGCCAGTCTTTTTCTAGTAGCGTTGTATTGCGGAATGTTTGTCTTGCTAGGTGAGACCCTATCCTAGGTGAGCATTCAGCGATGGAGATAGCAACTCGACGTTTAGCGAACTGGGCCTGACCACCAAACAAGACTTTCTGATGTCTTTTGTCGGAAATACCATGACATTTTCGACAGTGAGCGATGTCTTACATGTATATGCTATGATGCACGGATTCTTCAAAATTGACCATCGGATACTGCATGGGTGCGGGTGCGGGTGCGATTCGCGTGGGATTCGCCACGTGGCGAATCCGTGCAAAAAAAAAAATCGGACTCGTGTATCCTTGCACAGGATACGCGTATTCGGTGCGTGGGTGATTTTTTTTTTTTACTGTTTTTTTGTAATTTTTAAAAAGTAAATCAAATAAACTAAAATACAAAAAGTAAATTATTTAATAAGTAATTACTTTTACCTTTAGCAGCATTCACGAACAGCATCAGAAAGCTCCGCTCCTCAAAGTCATTTTGAATTATTTTTTGTATGACTTGTTTTATGTATTTGAATTGGTTTTATGGTGATATTTGAATTGTTTTTTTTTTTATATTTAACAAGTGTTATATATAATAAAATATAAAATAAACAGACGTATCATTGCCGTATCGCACCCTAACATTTTCAAATCCTCGCACCCGTATCTGTCCGCACCCGCACCCGCCCCCCGCACCTGTGCAACATAGTGTATATGGATCTACATCGACATGCATATGATTGGTACCCTAAGTCGTTGAATTGAAGCTGGTGTGGTTCTAGATTGGCTAGTTGTGTTCTCGTTTGTGTTTCCATATGTTTATTTTCCTTTAATTAAGAGTATTTCAGTTTCTGTTTATCACAATCGCACCAGGGGTCGACGCTAAGTCCTCTTCTCTTCGCTCTAATACTTGACGTCATCTTGCGGGGCTACAGGATGGTATCCCGTGGTGCATGCTTTTTCCCGACGACATTGTGTTAGTGGTGGAGTCGAGGAGGGAGGTGAACTCGAAGTTGGAGCTATGGAGGTCTAAGTTAGAATCCCAAGGCTTGCGTGTGAGCCGATCTAAGATCGAGTATCTCTGGTGTAACTTTAGTGGTGAGGCCCCGTATGGATAAGTTCAAGTATTTGAGTTCGATCATTCAGAAGGAAGGTGAGTGTGAAGATGATGTCACTCATCGTATCAAGGTGGGGTGGCTAAGGTGGAGAGCAGCGATAGGGGTCCTGTGCAACAAGAAAGTCCCTCTAAAGCTGAAGGGTAAATTCTATAGAACGGCAATCAGACCTGCTATGTTGTATGGTTCCGAATGTTGGGCGATGAAGAAGTTGCTTGAGAGCAAGTTGGAAGCGGCTGAAATGAGAATGTTACGTTGGTCGTGTGGTCGCACCATGTTAGATAGAATCTCGAACGGAATTTTCAGGAACGCGCTAGAAGTGGCGCCCATTTCAGCGAAAGTTAGGGTAGAGAGATTGAGATGGTTAGGCCACGTCTGCAGGAGGCAGGCTTCTGCTCCGGTGAAGAGGGTTGGGAGTTTATTGGTTGTCGGGGAGAGGAGGAGAGGCAGACTGAGGAGGACGTGAGAGGAGCAACTGTGATTAGATTTGAAGGCCTTAAACCTTTCCGAGACCATGACTGTTGATAGGTGCTCTTGGAGGCGCCAGATCAGAGTTGTGGATTCCTTTGTAGGGAGCGGTGCTGTAGTTGAGAGCCTCAGTGTTGGGTTGTCTCGGTTAGCTTTGACCTAGAGCATTGCATTTTTTTACTTTTATGGTATATTTTATCCTGGACCACCCCTGTGGCACTCTTCCACTTTCTTTCGGTATCTTGGATCTATTATCCAAAAGGATGGAGAGCTAGATGGCGATGTGGCTCACAGAATAAAGGCCGGTGGTTGAAGTGGAAGAGTGCCACAGGGGTTTTATGTGATCCTGACATGCCTCATAGATTAAAGGGTAAATTTTACCGCACGACAATTAGGCCTGCGCTGTTATATGGCACTGAGTGTTGGGCTGTAAAACAGTGTCACGTTCAAAAGATGAATGTGGCGGAGATGCGTATGCTACGATGCATGTGTGATACAAAAAAGGATCGGCTTAGAAATGAGGTGATTAGAGAGAAGGTAAGAGTTGCGGCTATAGAAGACAAGATGATGGAGAATCGATTACGATGGTTTGGTCATGTGAGAAGAAGGACTCCCTAATAAGGAGGCTAGAAAGTTGGGGAATAAGTAATGTTGTGAAAGGTAGAGGAAGACCCAAGATAACTTGGATAAAGATGATTGAAAATGATATGCGGTTTCTTGGAATTGGAGAAAGTATGGCGATAGAGAAGCAAATGTGGCGGGAAAGAATACGAATGGTGGATGGAATCTGATTATTTTTTTTATCTGTATTTTTATTCCTATTTTCTTTTATTCCATGTTATCTTTTAATTTATTTTTCAGGATTTTTCATTTTTTTAACATTCACCCTTTTTTTATTTGCTTCTTTGTATACTTTTTTCCCTCTTTTTCTCCTTTTATGTTATTATGTAACGATCATTGACGATTTCAAAGTTTGATTCATGTTAGCCGATCCCAAATCATTTTGGGACTAAGGTTTAGATGTTGTTGTTGTTGTTGTTGTTGTTGTTGTTGTTGTTGTTGTTGTTGTTGTTGTTGTTGTATGGTATATTTTATCTTATTGCCTTTTGCGTGTGGTGTATTTTTTACAGGGAGCTGTGCGCAGAGTCAACATCTCTTCTATTAGAGCAGCATTCATCGAGAGTGCAGTTGCCAAAGTCCCATTAGGTAAGGTTCATGTGAATTAAGTCATGGGTTCAGGTATGGTTTGAAGCTTTTTCGTATCATTTGCTTATCTGTATATATCACTCTTTACTTTGCTGTGCACTGAGCTGGGGGTCTTCACGGAAACAGCCTCCCTACCGTAAAAAGTAGGGGCATGGTCTGCGTACATTTTATCCTCTCCAGATCCTGCTCTGAACGGGATATACTGGGTATGTTTGGTTTGGTTTGGTTTACAATCGCCTCAATTGTATGATAGAGTGGGGGTGTTGGGGTAACGTGTGTGTGAATATGCTTTCTTAATAAATCCAACATGGTACGTAACTATAATATACCTGCATAACTATAAGCAATTTGTGGTTCGTATTACTTTGAACTTTTACGAGAATTCCTATTACAACCCATAGATGATAGGAATAAATTATTTTAGTAATGTACTCCAAAATATTTTTGAGAATCGATATTTAGTACCACATAAATTATTTATATTTGACCGCGCTGTCGTGACGCGTCAAAATTAGATATTTATAAAAAGTCCTCGACTCACTTATACTAAATAGTAGTATTGGTAAGTAAGGGTCGATCCCACGAGGAACGATTGACTTAATTAAATTTATTGAGTTGAATATTTTTGGAAAATAAAAATAGTAACACTAATTAAATAATACTAAAAATAATAATATTAGATAGACTAAAAGGGGGAGTGGTTGAATTAAAGTAATAAGTATGCAAACAAAAGGAAGAAGTAAAGATTTAATAAGGAAAAAACAATTGCGATTAATATCCAGTTCTTAGTTCTGTTATCCCCCGTTCTAATTTAATTTATGAATTAATGCACTACTTTATCTTTTCTTATTTCCTAACGAACTCCTACTCCGAAGTCAACAACAAGCTCTGTTAACTCCAATCGTTTCTTAAGTTTATTTAATCAAAACAAGCTCTTCAATTAAACCTATCTAGACGAAGGATTCAAAACAAGCTATTCAAATCTTGTTCGTTAGATGCATTAGGAACCAAAACGATGGAAATAGACAAGATATTGAGTTCACAAGCCCGACCCAAGGGATCTTGATTTTGTGTTACCCAACTGAATAAAATCAATTGTTGCTACTTGTGAGTTACTAAATCTAGCAATAGATATAAAAACCTCAATTAAGTTGATCAGGCCAATTAAAGTAAATTATATCATAAATAAATTACTCAATAACACAAAGATAATTCAAAGGAATTAAGTCAAGAATATGCTACGGGATTAAAACATAAATAATATAGATACGGGTACAAACATCCCTAAGAACTGGAAAAGATAAATTAGCCGGACATGATGGCTAAATAAAATATAAAATAATATTGATTAAACATGAGATTAGAACCAGTGATTAATCTGTGCCTTGCCGAATTCTTTTCTTGATTGCTGTGCCTTCTCTTTCTCTTTCTTCTTCTTCACGTGGATTATGATGTTAAGTTTTTCTTCCTTTTTATTTTTATTTTTACTGCTGCCCTTCTCTCTCTCTTTCTTGTCGTGTGTGTAAGCTAATTAGGGTGATGATGAGGGTCCCCTTTATTAATGATGTCTGTCCTTCGATGATTGCAAGGTGGTGTATTAATATATATTCATGCAGTGAGATGTATTCCCCAAGCAGGACTCTCCTTCTTTCAATTCTTTCGGCCGCCTCTTCTTTTCATAATGGGAGTAGGACTCTCAGTCGCTTTTTTCTTCTTTTATTCTCCTTCGGCCGGAACTTGTTTTCTAGTAGGATTTTTCTTCTTCTGTCTTTTATTTCGGCCGGAACTCTTTTTGGATTGGGGACTTTATTTATTGTCCCGATAATTATTTCGACTTCAATATAATAATTTCCTGAAATAATGAATAAAATCAACGGTGAGGTAAATTGCATTCATAAATAAAATAGGTATAAAATTAACAAGTTGTGCTAAAATAAAGATAATAAAATCAAGCAATTAACACATGGAATTATGCCATATTTTCTACCGATCAAATCTCCCCAAACTTGAACCAATGCTTGTCCTCAAGCATAAAAATATCGAAAGATTTGAAAAAACTTCGTCCTATAATTACGTTCAATAAAACTCTAAACTCCATTCACCGACCCAAAATTAACAAGTATTTGCTTAAAATAAAAGTTCAAGTTCCCCAATCTCCCCAAACTTAAAAATTTGCTTGGGTCGGATTCAAGGTCCTTGAAACATAGTATATCACATGTGCTGCTTTCCCCACTCTTTGGCCAAGGACGGCTCCGACGGCATAATCGCTTGCGTCACACATTATCTCAAACGGCAAGTCCCAGTTGGGTGGCTGAATTATGGGGGGTGTGGTCAGGCGGTGCTTCAATTTGTCGAACGCAGCCTTGCACTCCTCGTTTATAGCGAATTCGACTTCTTTCTGTAGTAATTTGCATAAGGGGGCGGCAATCTTGGAAAAGTCCGTGATAAATCGCCTATAAAATCCTGCATGACCAAGAAAAGAACGAACTTCCCGCACACTTACGGGGTAAGGTAATGTAGTGATAGTATTAATTTTTGATTCATCAACTTCTATCCCATTTGACGATACCAAATGTCGTAAGACTATGCCTTGTTTAACCATAAAGTGACATTTTTCCCAATTTAATACAAGATTTGTTTCAACACAACGCTGAAGAATGAGCGTAAGATTTTCAAGGCAAAACTCAAAAGAATCCCCATAAACACTAAAATCGTCCATAAAAATTTCTATGATGTTTCCTACGTATTCGGAAAAAAGTACTTACCATACATCTCTTAAAGGTAGCCGGTGCATTGCACAGTCCGAATGGCATGCGACGGTATGCGAACGTCCCAAAGGGGCACGTGAAGGTTGTCTTCTCCTGATCTTCGGGTGCAATCGCGATCTGAAAGTAGCCTGAGAAACCATCAAGAAAACAATAAAATGAATGTCCCGCTAATCACTCGATCTTCTAATCGATGAAAGGTAATGGAAAGTGGTCCTTTCGGGTCATTGCATTTAGTTTCCGAAAATCAACGCACACCCTCCATCCGGTCTGAACACGGCTCGAAATTAGTTCACCTTCTTTGTTTTCCACCACTGTGATACCCGATTTTTTTGGAACTAGTTGTGTGGGACTCACCCACTTACTGTCGGAAATCGGATATATCATCCCTACGTCAAGAAGCTTAAGAACCTCCTTTTTCACTACATCCATCATGGGTGGGTTTAGTCTTCGTTGGGCTTCTCGGCTTGGCTTGGCATCTTCAACCAACAAAATCCGATGCATGCATATGGCCGGGCTGATCCCGCGGATGTCGGCAATGGTCCAGCCGATTGCTTCCTTGTACTTTTCGAGGACGGCGATGAGGGCCTTTTCTTGTACGGGTGTTAACTCGGTCGAAATGATTACTGGTAGTGGCTTTAGCTCGAGCTCGGGCGCTTGTTCCGTGGAGGGAAGGGTCTTCTTGTGATGTTCCGTGAGCTTGATGAGTTTGGCAGTGTGTTTGCGACCTACAATCTTGGTAATGGGTGTGCTCGATTCCTCCGTGTTGCCAAAGACATCTTCCTCAAGCTTTTTCCTGCAATCAAGTTCAAACACTTCCTCGACGAGAGGGTCAATCACACTTAATGCAAACAAAGAGCACGCATCTATAGAAAATTTCATTGCTTCATCAATATTAAATTTTACGACTTGCCCATCAAATTCCATTGTGAGGGAACCCTTTCTAACATCTATCTTTGTTTCGGCGGTGTTTAAAAATGGCCTCCCTAACAAAATGGGTGTTGAATTTGCCGAGTCGCCTTGCATATTTAACATATAAAAATCGGATGGAAAAACAAGCTCATTAACTTGCACAAGTACATCTTCAATAACTCCCTCGGGATATACATGACTACGATCAGCTAATTGAATTATTATTCTCGTTTTTTTTAAGGTCCCAAATTTAAAGAAAAATAAATAGATTGTGGCATGACATTTATAGAAGCCCCTAAGTCTAACATAGCTTGCTCAAATCGAGAATTACCTATTCGACAGGGGATGGCAAACATACCTGGATCATCTCGTTTGGGTGGTAACTTTCTTTGGAGAATGGCCGACACATTTTCTCCCAAGAGCACCTTTCCAGTTTCTTTTAGCTTTCGTTTATTGGTGCACAAATCCTTGAGGAATTTAGCATATTTTGGAATTTGTTGAATCGCTTCTATTAGTGGAATATTGATCTCCACTTTCCGGAACACATCCAAAATTTGTTTCTCCTTGCTCTCCGTTGTAGCTTTCTTTACCCTGGAAGGAAAATGTATGCTGTCAGCGCCAATATGAGAAGAATTTGAAGTTATTACCTTGCTACCCGGCAGTTCAGCACTGGGTGTCTGTTTGACACTGAGTGACCCAGTGTCAGTCTGGAGAGTAGATTTTCGTTTCTCGCCTTCCTCGTTCAGATTTTTCTCGGGTTCCTTGGGTTCCTCCAGCTGCTTACCACTTCTCAAAGTAATAGCACTCACGTCCCTAGGATTTACTTCCGACTGAGAGGGTAGTTTCCCACTGTTCTGGCTTTCCAAACGACTCACCGATGTAGCAAGTTGGCTTATTTGATTTTCGATGACTTTGATGCTCGATTGAGTGTCGTGCTGAAATCGATTCATGTTCTGCTGCAATTGGATCGTGTTTGAAGTGAGGGTCTTCATCATTTCTTCGAGTGAGGGACTTGAATTTTCTGACGGCGGCTTGTAAAATTGGCCTTTATTCTGCTGGGGCTCTTCTTGCTGCGATTTCCACTTGAAATTGGGATGATCTCTCCATCCTGGATTATATGTTTTAGAGTATGGGTCGTATTTCCTTCCGTAAAAATTTTCAGTACCGATCGCATTGGCATGTGCCTCGATCTCACCCATTAGTACCTTGCAATGCTCGGTGGTGTGCTCCGTAGTTTGGCAAATTCGGCACGGTATGACTTGCGAGTTTCCTTCTGCGAGTTTTCTGACAAAGGAGGTTAATTCGGTCAGCTTATCCTCAATCGATGAGTCATGTACCTCCTTCACCATTTTTATGGGATTGTCACGATAACCAAATTGCTGTGAATTGGCGGCCATGTTCGAGATGAGGGCCCTTGCTGCTGTTGGTGTCTTATCAACCAAAGCTCCTCTGCTAGCTGCGTCTATGGTACTACGGTCCGTTGGGGTCAGTCCTTCGTAAAAGTATTGTATCAAAAGCTGCTCACTGATTTGATGTTGGGGGCAGCGTGCCACCAATTGTTTGAATCTCTCCCAATATTCATGCAGGCTCTCACCCGTCATTTGTCTCGCACCACATATTTCTTTCCTTAGATTGGCTGCCCGAGAGGCCGAAAAATATTTCTGCAAAAACAAGATCTCCATTTTGTTCCATGTCGTGATAGTAGCCGACGGTAAGTAGAATAACCAATCTTTAGCCGAATCTTTTAATGAAAATGTAAAGGCTCTAAGCTTGATTTGTTCCTCGGTGGCGCCATTGGGCTTCATGCTTGAACAAACTACATGAAATTCCTTAAGATGCTTGTGTGGATCCTCTCCAAATAAACCATGGAATGCAGGTAGCAAGTGAATCAATCCCGACTTTAATTAAAAAGTATTGTTGTTGTCAATAGTCGGGATTGTGATGCAAAGCGGTTGTTGCGATAGCTCCGGGTTGGCTAATTGCTTCAATGTCTTTTCCGTCATGGTTCCACTCTCGTTTTCCGATTCGCTGGGTGATGTTTTGAGAGAAAACGGTAAGTTCCTGAGCGCTTCTCTACTTTCTTTAGTTCTTCGTCTGAAAACTCGATCCCGTTTGGTAATTTCTGGATAATACTCCAAGTTCTTATTTCCACATGACCTTGTATTCATGCAAAACTAAAACGAAACGGATTAGTGCACAACTGACAATTATTATGAATTTTCAGAACCGACACTGGGTGACCCAGTGTCGAAAATCTGCTTGGAAAAATAAGAAAATAAAAACTGCTATATATTAAAGAAATTACTGCTCTTAAAAAAAATTAAAACTGCTGTTGATGACTACTTAAAAAAAAGACGAATTATTGTTCGAAAAAAAAAAATTTAAGAATAAAAATTCAACTCAGAAAATAAAATTAATTTCGCACCGTTCCCCGGCAACGGGGCCAAAATTTTGACCACGCTGTCATGACGCGTCAAAATTAGATATTTATAAAAAGTCCTTGACTCATTTATACTAAATAGTAGTATTGGTAAGTAAGGATCGATCCCACGAGGAAAGGCTGAATTAATTAAATTTATTGAGTTGAATATTTTTGGAAAATAAAAATAGTAACACTAATTAAATAATACTAAAAATAATAATATTAGATAGACTAAAAGGGGGGTGGTTGAATTAAAGTAATAAGTATGCAAACAAAAGGAAGAAGTAAAAATTTAATAAGGAAAAAACAATTGCGATTAATATCCAGTTCTTAGTTCTGTTATCCCCCGTTCTAATTTAATTTATGAATTAATGCAGCACTTTATCTTTCCTTATTTCCTAACGAACTCCTACTCCGAAGTCAACAACAAGCTCTGTTAACTCCAATCGTTTCTTAAGTTTATTTAATCAAAACAAGCTCTTCAATTAAACCTATCTAGACGAAGGATTCAAAACAAGCTATTCAAATCTTGTTCGTTAGATGCATTAGGAACCAAAACGATGGAAATAGACAAGATATTGAGTTCACAAGCTCGACCCAAGGGATCTTGATTTTGTGTTACCCAACTGAATAAAATCAATTGTTGCTACTTGTGAGTTACTAAATCTAGCAATAGATATAAAAACCTCAATTAAGTTGATTAGGCCAATTAAAGTAAATTATATCATAAATAAATTACTCAATAACACAGATAATTCAAAGGAATTAAGTCAAGAATATGCTACGGGATTAAAACATAAATAATATAGATACGGGTACAAACATCCCTAAGAACTGAAAAAGATAAATTAGCCGGACATGATGGCTAAATAAAATATAAAATAATATTGATTAAACATGAGATTAGAACCAGTGATTAATCTGTGCCTTGCCGAATTCTCTTCTTGATTGTTGTGCCTTCTCTTTCTCTTTCTTCTTCTTCACGTGGATTATGATGTTAAGTTCTTCTTCCTTTTTCTTTTTATTGTTACTGCTGCCCTTCTCTCTTTCTTTCTTGTCGTGTGTGTAAGCTAATGAGGGTGATGATGAGGGTCCCCTTTATTAATGATGTCTGTCCTTCGATGATTGCAAGGTGGTATATTAATATATATTCATGCAGTGAGATGTATTCCCCAAGCAGGCAATGTTCTAAAAGGTGCTAGGCGGTAGGCGGGCGGATGGGGACCTTCTAGCGCCTAGGCCTTGGAGGCGGCGCCTAGGCAGCTAGGCGCTAGGCGTTTTTTTTATATATTTTATATTTTATTTATTTTTATATATGCATACAAAATGCATAATAATATTCTTTTCAAAAGTAGTCTTGAAAAAAAACAACATTCCAATAGTCTTGAAAAAAAAAAAAAAACATTCAAAAAGCAAAAGTCACAAACTAAAGTCAAAAATTCCATGTCTTCCTCATCTCCATATCCTTCCTCCAATATAGGTTCTCCATCTACAACGGCTTTTTTAAAAAAAAATAGAAAAAGAAAACCCGAAGGTAAGCTGGAAGAACACTGACCAGAAGATGGAAGAACCGTCGGAACTCTAAAGATGATGAAACGGCCGGAATGGAAAAACTGGACTAGAAGAAGGTGAGCTGCCGATTATTTGGTGCGCGGGCAGATGGATTAGATGATAGTCTCCGCAGCGAAGGTGAAAAGGAAGAGACGAATGGATTGGGAGATACAGGAGAAGGAAAACAGTACTTAGGGTTTGAGAGTCCAGCGAAGGAAAACACGTTTTTGGACAAAACGTTAAAAAATAAAATAGAAAAGGAAAAAAAATCTGGACAAATGGGGTAGTCGCCTAGGATCCGCCTAGCCCGCCTAGGACCCGCCTAAGACCCGCCTGGCAGAACCGATTAGGGGGTAGTCGGGGCGGAGGGCCACCTTCTAGCGCTTAGGCGGCCGCCTAGGCCGATTTTTAGAACACTGCAAGCAGGACTCTCCTTCTTTCAATTATTTCGGCCGCCTCTTCTTTTCATAATGGGAGTAGGACTCTCAGTCGCTTTTTTCTTCTTTTATTCTCCTTCGGCCGGAACTTGTTTTCTAGTAGGATTTTTCTTCTTCTGTCTTTTATTTCGGCCGGAACTCTTTTTGGACTGAGGACTTTATTTATTGTCCCGATGATTATTTCGACTTCAATATAATAATTTCCTGAAATAATGAATAAAATCAACGGTGAGGTAAATTGCATTCATAAATAAAATAGGTATAAAATTAACAAGTTGTGCTAAAAATAAAGATAATAAAATCATGCAATTAACACATGGAATTATGCCATATTTTCTACCGATCAATATTATATACTAAAGTTATTGAATTTATATGGAGTAAAACATATAAACATATATAGAATGATAAATTGTGCTTTGATTTTACGTGGCTAGTAAATTTGATGATCCCGGTAACATGATATGAAAGAAAATTTTTGTGAATTAATTGTAAGCGGCAATCCAGAAAAAATGTGTTCGTAGATAGTGCTCAGCATATGATCAACTATCCATATTGTTGATAGTCAGGTGTAAGTTTGAAACATTAGTATCAAAAAAAAATATCCATATTGTTATTATGCATGAATCATGATGTAATGGTACAAAGACGTGATCACGAAAAATGTAGTTCGAATCATGATTGAAAATTTCTTCTTTTTTCTTTCCATAATCCCATTAAGCCATATAAAATTTAATACTTATATTATAACTAACCATTCAAATAATGAAATTTATTATATATTTCGCAGCAATTTCAAAAAAACAAATAATGAAACATGCTACTTTTGGATTTGAAATGAGGAGTCTGAAATAACGAATAGCATATAGATTGTAAATTAAGAAAGTCCTAATTAATAAAGTATAGATTAGTAATCGAAATAATAAAGTATAAATTAATAATCGTCTGTGTAAGTGGAGCAAACTGAAAATCTCTTTGGGCGGGAGAATTACCTTGGTAAAATTGGTGTTGTCGGCGTTGCCAACTTATGTCCTCTCTGTCTTTAGGGTTTAGGGTTTAGGGTGCCCAGGAAAGTGATAAAAAAGTTGGTTTCTTTGCAACAAAATTTTCTTTGTGGGGGGGGGGGGGGGTGGTGATAGAAAAATCGTTTGGGCCAAATGGGATACTCTTTGTATTCCTAAATCGCAGGGGGGTCGGGCTTAGGGACTTGGAGTGCTTTAATAAAGCGTTAATGGGAAAATGGGCTTGGAGGGCTTTGGAGGGAGGGGATGCGTTATGGCTGGACATTATTAAGGGCTGCGTCGGGAGGGGAGGGGGTTCAGCTAGGAGCGGCATGGATCTGATCAAACCGAGGCAGAAGGTGAAGGGGTGGTGGGGGGAAGTTTTGAAGTGCTCTAGTGATGATAAAGGGGATTGGCTCGAGTCGACTGTGGTAAGGTATGTGGGGAATGGGGAAAATACATCCTTTTGGGAGGACCGATGGGTAGAGGGGACAACTCTTAGGGAATCGTTTCCTCGACTGTTTGAATTGTGTCTCGATAAACTTTGCTCGGTAGAGTCAGTAGGGGAATGGGTAGAGGAGAGGTGGTTTTGGAGAGTGGGGTGTCGTCGGGATCTTAGGGAATGGGAAAAAGTCTTAATGAACAATCTTATTGAGTTGATGCATTGCAGGAAAGTGGTAGTGGATGAGACAGATGAATGGTGTTGGAAGCTTGAGAAGAGCGGCTCGTTCTCGGTTAGAAGTGGCTATGCTGAATTGTTAGAAAGAAGACTTGAGTTTGGAAAGGGTACAAATAAAATCTGTAAGTTAATATGGGATAACAGGGCGGTGCTAAAAGTTCAGGCCACAGTATGGAGAATAATTTTTAGGAAACGAATTGAGGAAAAGGGGGGTGATTCCGGCGAATGCTGGGATAAAGTGCCCCTTGTGCGATGAAGCTGAAGAAACGATTGATCACCTGTTCGTGGAGTGCAACCGATCTTGGGAACTTTGGAGCGGATGTTTATCTTGGTTCGGTCTGAAAGCGGTAATGCCTAATAAAGCTCAGGATAACTTCCTCGTCTTCTGCTCTCTGGTTAAAAGGAAAAAGGTACGACTGGTTTTGGCATCAGTGTGGGTATGCACAGTTTGATTAATATGGAAGCAACGAAATGAGGTGGTGTTCAATAATGGAATATGGAAAACGGACAAGATGCTTGGGGAAATCAAATCGCGTGTCTGGAGTTGGGTCGAGGTATCGAAATCTGACCGTATGCAGCTACAAATGTTTGGCGTCTGGTGCTCGAACCCACTGCTTTGCTGCAGTAGTCTTTAAGCGAGAGTAATGTTTTTATGTCGCTGTTGAAACTTTGGGCGTGTCTCCTTGTTTGTTTAGTTCTGAATCCTTGCTTGCTAGGCAATTCTCATGCCTTGGTTTGAATAAAAAGTTTTTCTTTTTCAAAATAAAAATAAATAAATAAAGTAGAGTTTGGCTTTGGTATAATAAATATTTTCAACTCAACATTTTGCCTTTCCCTTTTTAGTTTAGTACAGTAAGGCGAGTAGACGACAGAGGCCGATTATAGAAAAAATAAAATACTCAATCGCCTAATAAAGTGAACTTAAACTTACAAATTAAAATTTTGGGTTGCACAATGATCGCAACATTTGATATAAATTTTAAATTGTTTTTTCTAGTGTGTGCCCATGGGCACACACTAACAAGTTAGATGACTGATTTTGATCGGTGGAGAACTCATTGATTTTTGTGCATGTAGGTGGGCTATTATTATTAAATGAGTTCTCCACCAATCAAAATCAGCCACCTAACTTGTTAGTGTGTGCCTATGAGCACACCCTAGAAAAACCGATTTTAAATATAGCATGTTGAAGTATCTTCATATGTGATGGACATAACTTACTACAAGCAAAAAACAATTAATAATCCCTTCATATAAGAGTTGAAAATAACTAGTATTACAAATTAGGCATTGTGTTGAAAATATGAAAATTAAAGACAGCGTTTCTGATTTTTTCTGACAGGAGTATTAAACAACGTTGTGGGTAATGATGCTCTGTTGGTCACCGTACAACAAAATAAGTAGAAAGAAAAAAAAAAAGGAAAAAAGAAGAGCAACCTTCAAGTAACAAGCATTAAATGAGAGGGCAAAAACAACAGAACACACCAAACGTCTCTCACTCTCTCACAACTCACATCACAACCCCCGTTGGAGAGAGTGATGTGAGTTGTGAGAGAGTGAGAGACGTTTGGTGTGTTCGGTTGTTTTTGCCCTCTCATTTAATGCTTGTTACTTGAAGGTTGCTCTTCTTTTTTTCTTTTTTTTTTTTCTCTCTACTTATTTTGTTGTACGGTGACCAACAGAGCATCATTACCCACAACATTGTTGTTTAATACTTCTGTCAGAAAAAATCAGAAACGCTGTGTTTAATTTTTATATTTTCAACACAATGCCTAATTTGTAATACTAGTTATTTTCAACTCTTATATGAAGGGATTATTAATTGTTTTTTGCTTGTAGTAAGTTATGTCCATCACATATGAAGATACTTCAAGATGCTATATTTAAAATCGGTTTTTCTAGTGTGTGCTCATAGGCACACACTAACAAGTAGGTGGCTGATTTTGATTGGTGGAGAACTCATTTAATAATAATAGCCCACCTACATGCACAAAAATCAATGAGTTCTCAACCGATCAAAATCAGTCATCTAACTTGTTAGTGTGTGCCCATGAGCACACACTAGAAAAAACAATTTATATCAAATGTTGCGATCATTGTGCAACCCAAAATTTTTAAGTTTAAGTTCACTTTATTAGGCGATCGAGTATTTTATTTTTTCTATAATCGGCCCCTGTCGTCTACTCGCCTTACTGTACTAAACTAAAAAGGGAAAGGCAAAATGTTGAGTTGAAAATATTTATTATACCAAAGCCAAACTCTACTTTATTTATTTATTTTTATTTTGAAAAAGAAAAACTTTTTATTCAAACCAAGGCATGAGAGAGCAATAGAGAGAAAAATACTTGTGTGATTTCTCGGAGGTATATCGATCGGATCGTCGTGATTGTTGACAAGAGCTTGGTAGCTATTGGGCAAATTTTTTTACCAGAATAGATCGAGGGTTTGAGTCCGAAAGTTCAGGTATTTTTGTTGGCTTTTCGTGTAAGCTATTTTGGTGTTTCCTTTTCTCGATCTTGTTGTTGTTGTATTCCAAATACTTGAAGAACGTTTATTACCGAGTATTTGAAAATTGTGTTGTATACCTCCAGTTTGTACTAGGGACGATTGTGTATTGGTGTTAGTGGATTTAAGCGTCTTCGGTCCCGTGGTTTTTACTCTCGTCTTGAGGGGTTTTCCACGCTAAAATTGTGTCTCGTTATTTATCGCTTTTGGTATATCATTTGTATTATATTGTCGAGTTGTAATTGTTTGCTATACTCGTCAGTAACCACGAAGTTACAATTGAAGATTAAGAAATTGTCAAACGAGGTTCCGTATTTTTCGTTGTGACGTTATATTGTCGGTGTTTTCCCAACACAAAATAGCAACACAAATCACTGTCATGGAAGGCGTTTTTTCTTGTAGTGAATATTTTAGTCCGAAATAAAAGAAGCCCGACTGACCCGTCCATAAGAGACATGCAATGTACGTATTTATAGCACTATGGTTTGCCAAAAATTCCATCCAATGAGACACTGCTTAGCATTTTTTTTTATAATCTCATCAGTCTATTCGAAATTGATTAAATATATTTAGATATGACTTGAACCAAAATGAACTAAACAAGTTACATATTTTTTAAACAAAAAGTACTAAAATGAAAAAAAAGAAGAAGATAACCACTGTATTATAATTTAACTAACAATACAAACTATATGATAAATTCAACTTTACATGTAAATGAAACTTGACAAATATGATTAAAAATTTACAACTTATTGTTTTTCCCCTCAATGTTGCATTGAACTAATTAAGAACAAGCAATTAAGAATATTTGTATAGTTGTTAATCTTGGCATATGAATTTATATGTGACGAGTCAGTCCGACCCGTGCGATGCACACGGGCTCGTTCTAATTGTTCGTAGCGTGTTGCTCAGCACTAATTTTTGTCATTTTGTTGATCAATAGGTTTATCAGTTGTGTTTTTTGTATCACAAATACTCAAAATGATTTTATAAGTCGAAGAGGGAACATCATTACATTGATCAATTATTTAGTTACCTAAGTGTTCATAGCGTAAAAATCAGCACTAATTTTATTATGTTGATCATGGATCGATTTTCTGTTGGTCAATAAGTTTTTTTTTTTTTGGTATACCTGGGTTTCCGACTCGACATTGCGAGCCGACTAATCCCAGGGCTACTACCCTTTTGGGATAGCCCTTACCACTGGGTCACCCCCATTGGTTGTTGGTCAATAAGTTCATAAGTTGTGATTTTGTTATCACAAAAACTCAAAATAATTGTATAAGTCGGATAATGTACATCATTACATTGATCATTTATTCATTTATCTAAGTGTTCATATAACTTGTGCCGTTATTTCGTTACTTTTAATTGAGGTCGAGTCAAACACTTAAACTACAATATATAAGCAACAACTTACGGACTGCGATGCACACATGTTTACAAAAATACCATAGCCCGTGCGGTGGACAATGCAAGGATTTTAAATATGAATTTTAAGTTTTGGTAACAGATGTTTACTTCTCCTTTACTTCAAGTGCTAATCTTTAGATTTGGCGTAGAAGAGCTTGCTGAGTGCTAACTTCATTTTATATTTTAGTAACAATCTTTTCTATTTATAAACAAATATTTTAATTATTTAATCTTAGTAAGCATGAATCGATTTAAATACAATTAATGCGATAAATATTGCAAAACGTAGTGTATTAAAAGTAGAAGTGTAATGTTTGATTTAGCACACATTTTAAGTTTAAATACCAACATTAAATTCTATTTAAGAATTGGAATTAGAAATTTATTTACGTAAAAGTGAGGTTATATCCTTTGAAGGCAAAGGTTTTGTAGGAAAAACATACACAAAAGATATAAATTCAAATATATAATACTTCCCCGTTCTTTTATTATTGCGACGTGTTGACTATTACACTGTTCACGTACTGTCTTTTGACCATCTTTTGTGATTCATACATATGAAAAAAATATAGTCATGTGAGATCTTGTTAGATTCACCACGAAATATATTTTCAAAATATCCAATTTTTATAATTTTTAAAACTAAAGAATTAAAGATATTAATAGTCAAAGTTGTGCATTGGCAAGCGTTGAAGTTCAGATGTTGCAATTATAGTAGAACAGAGGTAGTATAAATTATAATTGAGATATACATATTATTTTAAGAGATCCTTATTTTAATATCAGTTAATTATATAATGGAGTAACCCAAATAAACAATATAATAGTGAATTTATCTTCAAGTTGCATATGATGGTAAGCAAACTGAAAAGCTTTTAACTGGGAGAAACAATAAAGTGCGAAGCGTATTAAATTATAATGTTTACGGGTCAACATTTTAAGTGAGACAATTCTTTGTTTTGTTAAAAATAAACACGGCCCAATATCAGCCAAACACCGATCCACACCACATATCAGCCAGAACCCGGCCCATTATCTTTTGTTTTGTACCTAACCCTACGCTGAGTTGATAACGGGATAACACAAACAAAAACGCAGCACCACAAACTCACGCCTCATCTCATTCTATCACAAACTCACGCCTCATCTATTTCTTCTCTTCCAATTGAAAAACGCAGCACCACAAATCTTCAACCTTCTTTGTATTTCTTTACTCGACTGGATAACACAAACAAAAATAAGAAACAAAGATTGTCCCTTATTTTCGCTAATCTGAAACCCACAAACCACGAAATACAAAAGCTTGAAGAACTTGTGATAACGGGTTCAAGATCTCTAAATGAGATCTCGGGTAAGATTATTTTAATTTTTGTATTCGTTTCTTGTTCTAACAGAATGAAAAGAGAGATGAAAACCGATTTGGTTTTCATTTGTTCTTTTAAAAGTTCGGATATTTAAAAAGAAGTGTGTGCTTCATATAGATCTATGGTGTGTTCTTGTGTTAGATCTTTAAGGATCTATTAACTTGACGTGATTAGAACTTGAGATTTTGTGTATTTTTTTTTATTTTTGTTTTCGAGTCTTGTGATGTATGGAGATGGGATTACTATGAGATGTGGATGGATTTGTAGTTGTGGATTGTGGCGATGGGATTTGTTAAAGTGGTTTGTGGATCGGTTTGTGGATGACTTTCACGCCATTTGCATGTTTCACCCATTGATAAGCAAAATACATTTTTGTTTCTTTCTTTTTTTCTTTTCGTTTTGATTTGGACCTTTGAGTGGTAAAAATGGTGATAGTTTGTTATTTATAATGTTCAAAAATTCAACTGAAAAGTCATATTTATTGTAAGCAACTCAAAAGATTGAGAGTTTTTGGTTGTAACTATACAACAGTTCATCTTCATATTCCTGATAACATTCACTTGCTACAAATAAATGTGTTTATTAGTACTCCACATTAAATTCACAGACTGCATTACAAATAAATATGTTTATTAGTACTCCAAATTAAATTCACAGGACTGAATGCATTGAGTTGGTACATTCTCTGTAACCCTCTTGAAACGTTTAACGATTTTCACTTCAAAATTGATGTCATTAATACTCTGATAAACATCACTTGCTACAAATAAATGTGTTTATATTAAATTCACAGGACTGCATTACAAATAAATGTGTTTATTAGTATTCCACATTAAATTCACAGGACTGAATGCATTGAGTTGGTACACTCTTTGTAACTCTCTTGAAACATTTAACGATTTTCACTTCAAAATTGATGTCATTAATACTCCCCAATCATTTTTAGGACTCAATCTTTCAATATAATATGATAATTGCTAAGTGCGATCAATTTTGCTAGTGCAATAATATAAGAAAAATCTACTTATTAAAAAATGTATTGCTCGCTAATACTTTTAAATTCTTGGAATTGTATCAATTTAGTCTTTGACATTATAAAATCATAAATATTTCATAGATTTATTAAGTTTGTTTAAGGTTTATGAATTTTTATAGCATGTTATTAAATCAACTGAACACTTATTTTTAAGTTATTATATCACTTTAAATATAAACTAAATTTAATTTATTAATTAATAACAAATCAAACTAATATTAATATATCTCACATATTAAATTAAAAATATAAATGAATATTATGAACAAAACTTCCTCCTACCCGCCTTGTTACCCGTTTATTACTATTATTAAAATTCAAGCCAACTTCCGTATTCACACATCAAGTACATACACCACGAACTGATAGCCCATTTTCTTAGTGTTAAATTATTATTATTATTATTATTATTATTATTATTATTATTATTATTATTATTATTATAAAAGCCAAATACAAATTTTGAAATCAATTTCAAATCATCATTAGTGAAACACACTTTCCACTATTACATACACTATTATAAAAACACCTTTTAGTCTTTTACCGACACTTTTGTTCTCACACTTTACTAAAAGTGTCGGTAACTTCCGACATTTGATCTATTTTCTGACTTTAATATAAATGTGTCAAAATCCATTAACACTAAAGTATCAGTAATTTAAATATCAGAAATTTTAGATATTTTAATATCAAAAATTAAAAAAAAAGTGTTAAATATCATGATTTGAACCTAGAACCTTTTTAGGCAGTCTTTCTCACACATCCAAACCCTAGAGTCCGTGTACCCTCTCGGCTGCGAGGATGCAGAACTTCGTCAAAACCCTAACGGGTAAGACCATCACCCTTGAGGTTGAATCCTCCGACACAATCGACAACGTCAAGAGTAAGATCCAGGATAAGGAAGGAATTCCTCCGGATCAGCAGCGTCTCATCTTTGCCGGAAAGCAGCTCGAGGACGTCCGCACGCTCGCCGACTACAACATCCAGAAGGAGTCGACTCTCCATCTCGTCCTTCGCCTTCGCGGTGGCGCTAACAAGCGTAAGAAGAAGACCTACACCAAGCCGAAGAAGACATTCACCTCGTAGTTTCTAATTTTTTTGCTCGCGGTATTTTCGAACGGAAGTCAGGTTGCCGGCCCTCCGGTGCCTGTCTGAGTGAGCGGTGCCTCTCTGGATACTCTTGAGAGTCCCGCGTCACTTTCCCTCATTTTATTTTCGATTTACTGTTGTTAATTTTGTGTTTTTTATTTCCCCTGAAACTAGGGTTCATCGTCAGTTCCAGATCTGATTTGTAGTCTTTGTGGTTGTGTGTTTTCAGGAGTTTCCTTTGGCTTGTCATGGCTAAAAATCTCATGAAAGTTCTACTTGTGTTTGGAAATCTGCATCAGGTACTACATTTTTCCCACTGCAGAGTTGTATGAATCACGTAATCGGGCAAGGAACGTAGAGACATGCTATGTCTGCAATTATGATCCTACGTAACTTTCTGTCGTTGCAAGTTTCTTTTGTTTTAATTTTTTTTTATACTTCCCAGTTAATTTGTCAGCTCGCTCATTTTATTTCAACAGTAAATTAAGAAGAATTTGCTTAAGAAGAAAGAGGTGTTAAAACTTTGTTTGGGAAAAAACTAGCTGATTGAACTAATATATGGATTGAAATATATGAACGATATGCTAATCAATAATGTCTTAAGTTTGTAAATAACACGTAAGCTGCTTCTAAACGCTGCTCCTTATAGCTTATTAGTTAAGCTAGCTTTATTTGACAAGCTGATTCGAATATCATTTAACTGATTTCTCATACGCATTGAAATAAATGAAAACGATAAAGGATCGTCGTGGGGTGATGAGAATTCAATTTCGGTGTTAGCTAGTTAATGGAAATGCTCATTTACGAGAGTGAGCTTAGAATGATGTTGATTTTCTGCTGCTATATTGAGGTTGTATGTTGGATGTCCTTTTCAAGTTTTGTTTACATATTTGCCTATTCTTTTTATCATGGTAACCGCGTCATTTGTTTATCTTAGCCTTGAAAGACTAAAAGGAAATGTGATGTTCAACTATATTCTGTGAACTTATGTTCTATTTGTTTGTACCAGACAAGCAAAAGAAATTGTGAATAGTATAAAGAAACGCCTGCGTAGCAAAAGAGCAAAAATCTAGATTCTTGCCTTGACAGTAAGCAAACTTAATAGCAAACTTGATCATCTTTCTTAAACACTCCTGCCATTCGCTTCTTCATAAACCAGTTACACCTATATACAATCTTAATAGTTTGTAGAAGTTACATCTCACACAATAAGTGAATTCTCTTTTCATATTCTAGCTATTAGAGACCATTATGAAGAACTGTGGGAATATTGTTCATATATGCATGTTTCTGAAAAAGAATTACCTCATGAAATGGTGAAAATAGTGAAGAAGGTACTATAGTTCACGTGTTCATGGCTATTCTTGTATTTCTTTTATTTTTTTATTCAAATCTCTACCCAATTCTAATGACCAAGAGCTCGTTTACTGTAGGCTGACTGTAATGCCCCCAAAACCATCCAGGGATATTACAGCGCCGTGGGCCCAGCGCCGGAACCCACAAGGCTAAAAACATTTTCGCAAACGTTTCAAACACGCAAAAGAGGCTAAGACGGTAATATTTTGCAAATACCCAAATAGTCTCTAAAAATATATTTTCCAACTACCGTCATTAAATTATATTTGAAAACAAAAGGCCAAAAATGCCAAAATTCAATAGTTTCAAAATGTACGTTAAGCCACCACTTATACACACTGATAAAATAGTTTAGGGAAAAAGGGTTTAACGAAATAACCCAAGTTTACGAGATACCCCAAAAGGCCATTTTGAAAATTATACACGAATTTGAAAAAAAAACGGAAACTATTTTAAAATACACACGCAGCGGATAAAAACATAATTTAAAAATACACATTTGCAGCGGATTAAAACAACCAGAAAAGAATACTCGATTCCCAAATACCCATACCATAGACAGTATCACCCGGGAAGCTCACCTCTTCACGACCGCTACTAGCTCGATCTCTGAGTACCTAAAAAATAAAGCCCACGATGGGTTCAGCCACAATACTCAACAATGATATCGATCACATCATCATAAATAATTACATACCGATGTAATAATACAGTAAGAATATTATCAACGTAATCTTACCGTCATAACCCCACCAACCCATAGCAATCCATATCAAATCAAACTTTACCATAATCTACATTTCACATTCTCAAATGACGAAATGAACTCGGTTACAACCATCTGTATTGTATTCAAACAATACCAAGAATCCCCAAAACATCATAACTCGTAAGTGTGGAATAATCCATACGTGCCAAATCCTGTCCGTCGGATTGCACCATCAAATCTCAATCTGGATAAAACCAATAACACACAATATATCTGTAGATCAACTACCACAAAACAATGGTAATAAGTCCCGAAATATCAACGTACACCGAATGCTCATACAATCAATAACCATGATCAACCAAAACATCAACCGAGAATATCATTGACATAATAAACTCCAATACGACCAATCTAAGGTCAAAACACAACCGAGAATATTATAACACCCCCGATATATTCAGGAATATTACAGCGCCGTAAATCCTTTACGTAAGAATTTACAAGGCTGATGAGATGAAACGACAATAACAAATACCAACAAATGAAAGTAACTGAAATGAAATATAATGGTTCTGAACCAGTACTGAAAATACAAACGTCCAACGAAGAACATTAATACATAGCCAAATCCAACATCATAAAAGACAACGTACTCGAGTACTTATTTAAATCACACAAACATCTGACAATTAAACTCCGCCGGAACATCACTCTGTACCCTCGTCGTCATGCAACTCCATTGGTTGTGTTCCTGCTCTCCTGGATCCTAAACATAAATAAATGTTCACCCCCGAAGGGGTTAGCACAATGATGCTAGTACAAGTACGATAATTATGCAACAATGATTTATTCAACAATAATCATGACAAGTTTCTCCAACGAGAAATAATAGCAACATATAACACATTACGACAATCTCAACATATTGATGGTATTCCAACGATCCAGCGCACACAGCTATAGATTCCCATGATGATCTCGTCGGACCAACGCATGGTGGAATTACCTATCCAACGATCCAGCGCACACAGCTATAGATTCCCATGATGATCCCGTCGGACCAACACATTGTGGACAATTAATCACAATACATATGCACATTACAACAAATACATAACCGACATAATACGAACAACTATAATTAGGGTACTTGTCTCGAATTGATGACAAGGATAGAACTTCGACGAATGTCAATGTAATATCCGGAATTTCTATTACTATTGTTTAATGTTATCCGAGTTATGTTGTACAGCATGGAATCTGTACAGTATGGGTAAAATAATTAAAGGACCGAGACATCTGTATTTGTATAATTGTCGTACTTGGTCGACAATTGGATGTAAGAAGTATATGTATTCAGTATGCCGTATGTTCGTATTCTGTATGTTGAGACGTTGGACAAGAATAGCTGAAAATGGCTAAGTGTAACATTATTAGCGCACGCTAATAATCATGAGTAGCGCACGCTATCGCGTGCGAGTTTAGCGACGCTACGGATATAAGATAACGCACGCTAATGCGATCGGATCGGAAGGAATCTGCGTGTGGACCGAGCCACTTTCGGCGCGACGTTCGTAAGTCAGCGGATGTTGTAAGTAGTGTTAGCGCACGCTAATGCATGTTGATTAGCGCACGCTAGCGTATATCGGACAAAAAGGAATCTTATCCTCGTCGGCACTTTCGGCGTGTGAACCGGTCTTGAGCATACGACAAACGAGTCAGCGATATTAGCGCACGCTAAATGCAAGGACTTGCGACGATAGATAGTGTAAGTTACGTACGCTAATGCATGGGCATTACGTACGTAAGCTCATGTACGAAGCCGACGATGAGTCTGGGATCGCGATAGCGCACGCTAACAAAGGTCGATTACCGCACGCTAAGTAGTAGCGCACGCTAAACATAAGGTTTAGCGCACGCTAGTAATGTATTCTATATAAGGGACAAACGAGTATTATGAAGCATTTCGTCCATTCTTTCACCTTCAGTCGATAGAGAGAGCTTTGGGAGGTTCTTGAGGTTCCCAAACACGGTGAGGTGGTGATCATTAACAAGATTAAAGATGGAAATCATGGATTAAAGCTTTGTTCTTGAAATCATTGGTGATTCTTGGAAATGGATTCAACCTTGGAAATCAATCCATTCCTTCATAAAGGTAATCACTCTTCATCTTTGGATTTCGTTTTGGATTGAATGTTGATGTTCTTGAGTTGATGATTATTACATAAACAAGTTTGACAAGCATGATTATGAGATGGATTACCGGAGTATGATGATATTAATATGATTCTTGTGATTTAGATTGTGTCGTTCGTTTTCTTGAGATAAGTGGATTAATCCTTCTCATCAGTTTCGGATGTTGATGTTATTGTAGATGATTACTCTTTGTAATGGAAGATTAAGGAAGTGTGGTTATGTTCTTGACGTTTCGTGTATTAATATTAAGGAAGATGATATATGGATATAGAACTTGGATTATAAGTTGGATGATTGTTTATATGTTAAAGGATATCGGATTTCGTTGTTTTGATAGCTTTGAACATGATTCAGAATCACTTAGTGTTCTTGAAATCGCCATAAGTTGATCGGTATCTGAAAAAAATGCATCTATACAGCATTAGCGCATGCTACGTTTACTGCCTAGCGCGCGCTAACGGGAGCAACTTAGCGCACGCTACGTTAGGTGATTAACGTGCGCTAAGAAGGCAGAAAGCGCAGTATTTTCGTGTTGTGGTTGTAAATTCGTGCTGGTTTGAGTAGGATTGATTCGACTAGTGTTTAATCGAGAAATTGTCGAGCCGTTGGGTTTGTGAATTGGTTTTATCGATTGTTGATTGTTATCGAACTTGTTGTCTATCGATTACTGTAATAGGGTGAGAATATTGATCGGTGATTACAACCGTGTGTTGCGGTCGAGCTCGAGTATGTTCGTGAATTGCTTTGGTCGGGACCGAGGGACTTGTAGATGACGGCAATGGAATTGGTAACAGCTTCATCGGTATCGAGGTAAGTTATTACTTGCTCAGTTTATAGTATTTAATGAATGGTTTTCGTTTCATTCGTTTATAATTCGTATAGCAATGTTTATAATTGTAATCACAGGAGATTTGGGATTATAAATCATATTCGAGTTTTGGGAATCTGAATCATAATGTATATGATTTACTTTTGTTATTGGTATACTTGTATATCGAGGATATATTGTGATAAAGACGGAGATATGAATTATCTGCAATTCGTGATACTTTGGGCCGTCGAGTATTGAGGATAATGGTTCGTGATGGTTTAGACATTGAGATCGTTCTCGAAGGACTCGGGGCAAGTACTCTAATCATTTTTATCATTTGTGTCGATCATGTCATGATACATTCGTATATCGTTGTTGTCATGCATTTATGCATTGTTGTTGTCGTGTATTGTGTACTGCTGTTTTGTGCAGTTGTGTATTGTTGTCATATGTCCACCTCGTGTTGGTCCGACGGGATCATCGGGGGATCTATGCTAGCGTGCGCTGGATCATCGGACGGGTTTTCCACCTCGGGTTGGTCTGACGGGATCATCGAGGGATCTAGGCAGTGAACGCTGGATCATCGGATTGCCATGTATTGTTGTTGTGCATATGTATATTATGGGTTTGCCATAAGTATACATTGTCATTATTGTTGTGATCATATTGACGTTGTCATATGAGTATGCATTTGTAGGTCTTGTGTTAGGACCATGTCCATATGTTGTGTGGATCTGATCTCGGATTAGACTGACGTGATGGTAATGGTATTCGTAATCTTGAGGTATGTTCCGTATTTCCTTGGTACTTGTCTTTGATGGACAATCGATTATCGTATTGGAATTGTCGATGTTATCCGATAGATTGAATTGACCAGAGTTGGTATAATTTCCGTATCGCGAGTTATGATAATGTTTTGAGAAACTTGAGTATTGTTGAGATACCGTACAGATATTTCGGTATTATTTTAATGTGTTGTTAAGGATACGAATCGTAGATTCTCGTAAAGTTACGACGGTAAGATTACATTGGTCGTATTCTTACTTAGTATTTCCATTGATATGTAATTATTGACGAGATGTGATGGTTATCATTGTTGGATATTATGGCTGACCCCGTCGTGGGCTTTCTTTTTAGTTTCTTGGATTATCAAGCTTGTAGCGGCCGTGGAGAGATGAACTTCCCGGAGGATACTGGCAAGGGCATGTATTTGTGTTCTGAGTTTCTGATCAGTTGTTGTATTTCCACTGTTAGAGTATTTTAAATTGTTTGTCTTTCTCCGCTGCGTGAGTATTTTTAAATGGCCTTTGGTATCTGGTAACTTAGGTCACTTTGGCATTTCGGGCCTTGCGGTTTCAAATGAGATTTTACGACGGTTTGTTAAACGGATTTTATTGAGTCTTCAAATATTTTTAAAAGATAATACCGTCGTTAGCCTCTTGGGCGTTTGTAAATGTTTGCGAAAATTTCCTTCAGCCTTGTGGGTTCCATCTCGGGGCCCACGGCGCTGTAATATTCCCGGTCGGATCTGGGAGTGTTACAGAATATGGTATCGGAGCTTAGGTTGTGAAAACCTAGGCAGTCGGGTCGAGTTGGGTCGTGCTTTTGTCGTGTCATTCGAGTTGTCGGTTGACAAGTCTTTGAGCTCTGGGTTTTTGTTGTTCACTCGGGCTTGTGTGTTATGTGATTTACCAGTGTGGTACTGGGATTGTTGTAACTTTTCCAAATGATGTCAACGTGTTTCTTCGGATAGAGCCGTGTTGTGTTCTCGAGTTGAACTAAGTTTGCAAAATGTGTGTTTTGAAAATATCTGTGTCGAGTATTTTCTTGAGTCGAGACATGTGCCAGTATCACGGGGAATCGTCGGCTTCACGATCTCTAAGTATTTGGATTTTTGAATTTCATTTAGATTTATTGTCGTTCTAAGTTGATACGTTTTGAGATTCAGAAAGATATTATGCTTCACAGTATGAGATGACAGAATTGGGATATGATTGATGATCTTGAGAAGTTATGATTTTGGAAATCAATATGTCGATTAAGTTTTGGAACGGAGTTTTGCATTTGGGAGAAATATTGTGGATTGCTCAGGACAACATGTAGTCATGTTAGTTCATCTTGAGATATATGAACTGTTTTTGAGCATTTGAAAATGGTACTTTTCAAAATGAATGTTTTACAGATGTTTTACCGTAAATGATTTTTGGGCCGAGACCCAATAGATTTTTTAAATTGTTTTATAACTCAGGACTTGGGGTTCGAAAAAGAGTTTCCTACTTTTTAAACTCCTTGTAATGTGGAACGAGATACGGGCTGAGACCCTAATATTTCAAAAGACTTTTCTGTTTTCTTAAAAAACTCCCGAGACTTGTAAAATACTTTATCAATCATTTACCTATTTCGCTTTACTGTCATGATTTTGATTTACTTGTTCAAATGAAACTTCTCGGGAAGTCTTTCGCTGTGTTGATTTGTTTCAAGGCATTGTCATAGCATAATTGAGGTGATCCAGGATGAAAAATGGTTGACGTTGCGAGTCATATGGGGAAAAAGGAGTTTTTTTCGGAGTCTATACATTGAGATTTTGGATTCTATCGTGTAGTTTTCTGATGGAATATCAGTGGGATTTGTGACGAGCCGGATTGGTATACATGAGTACGGATGTGGTCAATCATTTGCATAGTTTTCATTTTAAAACTTCGAAATCGTGTGGATTCGAAGGAAACTGTTATCAAATACTTGGCACCAGCGATCCAGTTTATTTTTCGAGAATTGATTTGGTGGTCTTACCAAAATTTATGTTTTGAGTTTTGAAATTTTTGAAAGAACTTTCGAAAATTTGTCTCCTTCACAAGATTATATGATTTCAAACTAGTTTTGAAAATGTGATTGATGTACATATGCATTGAATGCATAATGCATATCGTGGTGAAGTTCTGAATGAGATTCACGAACTGGATAAGACATCAGTATGGTACGAGGAAAAGAGATTCGAACTTTAGTATGGCAGTTTGGTTATCCAGGGATGATCGGTTGATCTATCGAATGAGAGAGATATGCTGCGTGTTGTAGATTCATGCACAGGATGTAATTTTGGAACTGTGGATTTTGTGAAACCGGGACATGTGTGCTATGTGATTACATTGGTACGGTATTAGAGCGATTTTTATCATAGTGAATTTTGAATGATTTCTTTGTAAGTGTAGATTTGGGGAGGGTGACCCCATGCTGGTGGGTTTTGATATTGAGTGGTCGTTCCCACTCCATGTATGATTGGATATGTTCGTCGGTTTATGATTGGTTGTTCGTATGCCGAGGAGTATGTTCGACGATCAGTGTGTTTATTGAGATCCACCGTATGTGATTGGTTTGTCGTTTTGAGAATGCTATTCTTTCGTATATCTGTTTAGTGGTTACGTGTTGGCCAGTGTTGGAGTTTATCATGGTGATGATATTCTCGATTGCGTTTCGACCTTTGGATTGGTCATATTAGAGTTCATCATGTCAATGATATTCTCGATTAATTTATGGGTTGATCATTGCTGGTGATCATCTGAGCGTTCAGATTTTGTGTTGATATTTCGGGATTCGTTGCCATTGTGTTGGGCAGTTGTTTCACAGATGTATCGTGTATTATTGATTTGTATCAGGATTGGGATTTGATTGTGCGATCAGGCAGACAAGATCTAACACGGATAGATTATTTCATCTGACGATAATATATCTGGTTGGGACTTATGGAATTGTTATTGTAAGCGTGTTGAGGCTTTTCAGTAAAGTCGTTTGCTAGTATCTTAGAAGATCGTCGACTTGGCCATATGTAAGTATGCTACTTTGGTTATTCGGTAATAATGATGATTCATCGTTGTCGTGATTATTTTGGGATATCTTGGTTGAACGGTTTATTTGTTTTTATGATGGATTGCAAGTTTCGAAGACGAAACTTATTTTAAGTGGTGTAGTATGTAATATCCGGAATTTCTATTACTATTGTTTAATGTTATCCGAGTTATGTTGTACAGCATGGAATCTGTACAGTATGGGTAAAATAATTAAAGGACCGAGACATCTGTATTTGTATAATTTTCGTACTTGGTCGACAATTGGATGTAAGAAGTATATGTATTCAGTATGCCGTATGTTCGTATTCTGTATGTTGAGATGTTGGACAAGAATAGCTGAAAATGGCTAAGTGTAACATTATTAGCGCACGCTAATAATCATGAGTAGCGCACGCTATCGTGCAGGTTTAGCGCACGCTACGGATATAAGATAACGCACGCTAATGCAGTCAGATCGGAAGGAATCTGCGTGTGGACCAGGCCACTTTCGGCGCACGTTCTGGTAAGTCAACGGATGTTGTAATGTAGTGTTAGCGCACGCTAATGCATGTTGATTAGCGCACGCTAACTGTATATCGGACAAAAAAGGAATCTTATCCTCGTCAGCACTTTCGGCGTGTGGACCAGTCTTCGGAGCATACAGACAAACGAGTCAACTGATATTAGCGCACGCTAAATGCAAGGACTTGCGTACGCTAGATAGTGTAAGTTACGTACGCTAATGCATGGGCATTACGTACGTAAGCTCATGTACGAAGCCAGACAGTAGTCTATGGACTGCGATAGCGCACGCTAACAAAGGTCATTTAGCGCACGCTAAGGCCGTAGCGCACGCTAAACATAAGGTTTAGCGCACGCTAGTAATGTATTCCATATAAGGGACAAACGGGTATTATGAAGCATTTCGTCCATTCTTTCACCTTCAGTCGATAGAGAGAGCTTTGGGAGGTTCTTGAGGTTCCCAAACACGGTGGGGTGGTGATCTTTAACAAGATTAAAGATGGAAATCATGGATTAAAGCTTTGTTCTTGAAATCATTGGTGATTCTTGGAAATGGATTCAACCTTGGAAATCAATCCATTCCTTCATAAAGGTAATCACTCTTCATCTTTGGATTTCGTTTTGGATTGAATGTTGATGTTATTGAGTTGATGATTATTACATAAACAAGTTTGACAAGCATGATTATGAGATGTATTACCGGAGTATGATGATATTAATATGATTCTTGTGATTTAGATTGTGTCGTTCATTTTCTTGAGATAAGTGGATTAATCCTTCTCCTCAGTTTCGGATGTTGATGTTATTGTAGATGATTACTCTTTGTAATGGAAGATTAAGGAAGTGTGGTTACGTTCTTGACGGTTCGTGTATTAATATTAAGGAAGATGATATATGGATATAGAACTTGGATTATAAGTTGGATGATTGTTTATATGTTAAAGGATATCGGATTTCGTTGTTTTGATAGCTTTGAACATGATTCAGAATCACTTAGTGTTCTTGAAATCGCCATAAGTTGATCGGTATCTGAAAAAAATGCATCTATACAGCATTAGCGCACGCTACGTTTACTGCCTAGCGCGCGCTAACGGGAGCAACTTAGCGCACGCTACGTTAGGTGATTAACGTGCGCTAAGAAGGCAAAAAGTGCAGTATTTTCGTGTTGTGGTTGTAAATTCGTGCTGGTTTGAGTAGGATTGATTCGACTAGTGTTTAATCGAGATATTGTCGAGCCGTTGGGTTTGTGAATTGGTTTTATCGATTGTTGATTGTTATCGAACTTGTTGTCTATCGATTACTGTAATAGGGTGAGAATATTGATCGGTGATTACAACCGTGTGTTGCGGTCGAGCTCGAGTATGTTCGTGAATTGCTTTGGTCGGGACCGAGGGACTTGTAGATGACGGCAATGGAATTGGTAACAGCTTCATCGGTATCGAGGTAAGTTATTACTTGCTCAGTTTATAGTATTTAATGAATGGTTTTCGTTTCATTCGTTTATAATTCGTATAGAAATGTTTATAATTGTAATCACACGAGATTTGGGATTATAAATCATATTCGAGTTTTGGGAATCTGAATCATAATGTATATGATTTACTTTTGTTATTGGTATACTTGTATATCGAGGATATATTGTGATAAAGACGGAGATATGAATTATCTGCAATTCGTGATACTTTGGGCCGTCGAGTATTGAGGATAATGGTTCGTGATGGTTTAGACATTGAGATCGTTCTCGAAGGACTCGGGGCAAGTACTCTAATCATTTTTATCATGTGTCGATCATGTCATGATACATTCGTGTATCGTTGTTGTCATGCATTTGTGCATTGTTGTTGTCGTGTATTGTGTACTGCTGTTTTGTGCAGTTGTGTATTGTTGTCATATGTCCACCTCGTGTTGGTCCGACGGGATCATCGGGGGATCTATGCTAGCGTGCGCTGGATCATCGGGCGGGTTTTCCACCTCGGGTTGGTCTGACGGGATCATCGGGGGATCTAGGCAGTGAACGCTGGATCATCGGATTGCCATGTATTGTTGTTGTGCATATGTATATTATGGGTTTGCCATAAGTATACATTGTCATTATTGTTGTGATCATATTGACGTTGTCATATGAGTATGCATTTGTAGGTCTTGTGTTAGGACTATGTCCGTATGTTGTGTGGATCTGATCTCGGATTAGACTGACGTGATGGTAATGGTATTCGTAATCTTGAGGTATGTTCCGTATTTCCTTGGTACTTGTCTTTGATGGACAATCGATTATCGTATTGGAATTGTCGATGTTATCCGATGGATTGAATTGGCCAGAGTTGGTATAATTTCCGTATCGCGAGTTATGATAATGTTTTGAGAAACTTGAGTATTGTTGAGATACCGTACAGATACTTCGGTATTATTTTAATGTGTTGTTAAGGATACGAATCGTAGATTCTCGTAAAGTTACGACGGTAAGATTACATTGGTCGTATTCTTACTTAGTATTTCAATTGATATGTAATTATTGACGAGATGTGATGGTTATCATTGTTGGATATTATGGCTGACCCCGTCGTGGGCTTTCTTTTTAGGTTCTTGGATTATCAAGCTTGTAGCGGTCGTGGAGAGATGAACTTCCCGAAGGATACTGGCAAGGGCATGTATTTGTGTTTTGAGTTTCTGATCAGTTGTTGTATTTCCGCTGTTAGAGTATTTTAAATTGTTTGTCTTTCTCCGCTGCGTGAGTATTTTTAAATGGCATTTGGTATCTGGTAACTTAGGTCACTTTGGCATTTCGGGCCTTGCGGTTTCAAATGAGATTTTATGACGGTTTGTTAAACGGATTTTATTGAGTCTTCAAATATTTTTAAAAGATAATACCGTCGTTAGCCTCTTGGGCGTTTGTAAATGTTTGCGAAAATTTCCTTCAGCCTTGTGGGTTCCATCTCGGGGCCCACGGCGCTGTAATATTCCCGGTCGGATCTGGGGGTGTTACAGTCAATACACTCGAATGTCGCTCCTTCGATTAATCACGTTGCAAAGCTCGAACCTTAAACAGAAGAAATAATATAGAGTTCATCTCACGTCGAATAACTAATGTACGAACATCTAACAACTACGGCCGAAAGTTCAACAAAACGTATCATGTCTGATCGGCATAACGTACGTTACATACCCAACGTAGCGTACGTTAATCCTGCTCGTTAGCGTATGTATGCTACGAAGCCTAGCACACGCTAAACATGCATTTGGCAGATCACTTCTCTGATCAGATAACTGACTCGTCTCATGATATAGCGTACATAATTCTCAGTGTTTAATGTACATTATCCTCATACATATTATACTCATGCAAACTTGAATGATCTTACGATTTAAGACATCTTCGATTTCAAGGATACATATAACATCACAACGCTATACTCAATCTTGATTACAACTTCTCTTACGTAGTTCAGGTAATCTAAGGTGGATACACTTGTTACTAATATCATCAATACATTCAAACTTATAAGTAATGATAAAACCTTCGATGATCATTTTCTTAAGTCCGTTTAGCAAAAGTGATATCAATACCAACTCTACGATCATTATAGCAACACCACTCGATACGGATTATCAATCTCAGAACACTACTCTTATTGTTTGTTGTAACAAGATTCCAACCATAATGTTTTCAACAATGATAACTTAAGCATAATCATCCCAACCTCTAAACATGATGTTTGGTTGAATAAATCATCTATGGAACCTAATATTCTCGGTAGCATGACCATAACATCCTTAAGAACACGAATCCAAGGTTGGAGATAGCATAACATACCTTAAGATGAAGAAAATGCCGAGACAAAAGGTAGAATCCAACTTCGGTTGCTTGTGTGCCAATCCAAGATGTTACTCAACTTCAATGATCAAGTATAAGTGATATTCAATCTCCAATGATCAAGTATAGATGGTCTAAGGGTGTTTATGTAGAAGGGGGAGGCTCTCTGGATTTCAAGAAGTGAAGGACAAGTGAAGAAAACGTAATGAAATGAAATGTGGTGCTGTCCCATTTCTAATGTTTTAAACTTAGCGTACACTATCTGTTATACTTAGCGTACGCTATCGTCCATTGATAGCTTACTGCCTCATTCTGTACTCTCTTACGTACGCTACATCCTCAAAGTTACGTACGTAATAAACATACTTAGCGTACGCTATGCACATCCCTTAGCGTGTAACACCCCAAACTAGGCGGATATTACAGTGCCGTAGATCCCCAACTGGGACCCACCAGGCAAATGAAAATGAATGAATTACACAGGATAAATGTAGTACCGAACCACATTACAACAATAATTACTCCGATGAGGAGTTTAGTTACAACACACCAGGACAATACCGAATACTAGTGTATTTTATATGAAGATAAAATACACAACACTGAATGAAACGGAGTATCCAAATGAAAGTCTGCAGCGGAAAATAAAGGACAATAACATGAATAACTGAAAATTCGGGGCCCCCTACTAGTATCACTGGGACTCCTCGACATCAACATGCTATTCCCGTACGTTTGCCTTGCCATGACACGAAAAACAAAATCCCAAATGGCCGATTAAATGTAACAACAATCCTCAAGGGTTGAAAAATACACAATCATGATTTAATGTAGTTATTAATTATTCTTATTTATGAATTACGTGAAGAGGAGTACCATAGTACGCCCAGTAGTGTTACGTGCGAGTGTACAAGACGAATGACCGACACACCCGTCCTTGTACCTAATTAGTCTCACGGTGTAACGCTTTCCGTGTGCACACCCAATGTATCACTCCCTATACATGGCCATAACGTGCCCGACTAAAAATTCCACACACCACACCCGGCCACGCAATATGAACTGAAGTTCATATGAGCGAGAATGACCGTAATGAATATCAATGAATAAATAATAATCGACAAAGTCAAGAATGACTCACCGAGATGAGAGTAATAATGAATGAATGATAGCTCAACGAAAGGATTGGGCAACCGCTGCTCCTTATGATCAAGTGATTAATTGACAATAACAAGTTTTAATATGATTAATACAATGATGAATGAGTTATGATTATGAATGATCAACAACAAAAGGTATGAATATCCTTTTAGCAGAGTAAGAATTAACTTACTCAATAGGTGACAATTATCCTTACACGAACAACGTCCTAATTGAGATATCGGTCGCTCGAACAACCTTGAATTATACAATATCCAACAACTCGTTCAATACACGAATCAAACACGAATATAACGAACTCGAAACGTCGATACGAATAAACCAAGTTTATAGAGGCATTAAATCAAACACGTTGCGGCCAAACTCCGATTGTTTACAATCAAACCTCAATATACCAATATCAAATCCCCCAAGAAGTGTTTCAAACCAACAAAACATCTTCAATATGATTAATAATCCAAGACGAATATCCGAAAACGTGATTATAACGACAATTAATCGAAAACCCCCAATTTCAACTCGATATTCAAAGTGTTCTTGAATAATCCCTCAATAATCCAATGAATCCTTATACAAACTCATAATCATATACATATCCCTTCATATAACATGATTATAACGTCCAAAACATCATATCTCAACACAAAATCGAAAACCAAGGTGTTGAAGAAATTACCTCTTGAAGATCCAACCACTTCGATCCGAAGAACACGAGTAAAAACGAGTATCCGGTCTATATGATCGAATGGAAATGAAGAAACTCAAGTACTCAAGTGTTTGATGAAGGAAAAATCCATTTCCCCAAGCTCTCTCTCGGACAAAAAGAAGAAAGAATGAAAATGGTGAAAAATGTCGTAGAGTCCTTAAATCGCCTAAGTTACGGCCGTAACTCGGCCCTCTTACGGCCGTAACATTCCAAGTCAACGGCCTTACGGCCGTAACGACTAACTCAGACGGCCGTAACTCGGCTTCAGAAAGCTCGCTGACAGACTTACGGCCAGAACCAGCTCCCGAGTTACGGCGTAACCCGCCTTCGTCAAAACATCCGCCGACATCCTTACGGCTGCATTCGCACAACTTACGGCCGTAATTTCGATGATACGGCCGTATTCGCCAAACTTACGGGCATAAGCCCTTCGTCGAAAATGATCGGGCACCACACTGCCAGACGGCCGTATCCGGCCAAGCCTTACGGCCGTACCTTCCTCGACTTACGGCCGTATACCGCAACCCTTACGGCCGTAAGTCACCCTTGGTCGACAACACCTGAAACTTACGAACACCACTTACGGCCGTAACTAACCCTCCTTACGGCCGTAACTCGCCTTCGGCCAAAATGCAGGCAGCCTGCTGGACCACGTACGGCCGTAACCGGCCAGCCTTACGGCCGTACCCGCTGAACTTACGGCCGTATCCAAGTACCTTACGGCCATAACTCAAGGCTGGCCAAGGTGAATAAATCCGATGGTTCCGATTCCTCGCTACGACTGATGAATGATCCGACATACCAGACGAATGCGAAAATGAACAAGTTTAACACATGCCAAAAATGATACTTCCAGCACAAGACTACCAATCACGATGATAATGATAATACTCCCGTTCCGACACTCAAACGGAGATGAAATGACGATCGGTAATCGATACGGTTACAACATGCCGAATGAACGCAAATGAATGAATCATGACTGATGAATGATTATTAATGAGTGAAAATTACTGAGCGATAATTACAGACTGATAATTACTGAATGATAATGAATGAATTACAACCGGGTATTACATACTCCCCCCCTTAAAAAGAGTTTCGTCCCCGAAACTAAGGGTCAAACAACTCGGGATGACTCTCCCGCATGCTCTCCTCGGTTTCCCAAGTAGCCTCTTCGACTCCGTGTCTGGACCACTGAATCTTGACCAAAGGGATCGTCTTGTCCCTCAACTGTTTGATTCGCCGCTCCAATACTCGTACAGGACGCTCCTCGTACGAATGATCATCCGCGATCTCGATTTCGTCGAACTGAAGTATGTGACTCGGGTCGGCAACATACTTCCGCAACTAAGAGACATGAAACACATTATGAATTCGGCTCAATGCCGGAGGCAAAGCCAATCGATAAGCTAACTCGCCTACTCGATTCAAAATTTCAAACGGTCCAATGAATCTCGGACTCAACTTCCCCCGTTTTCCGAAACGGAAAGTACCTCGACTTGGGGATACCTTGACCAACACGTGGTCACCCGTCTCGAACTCTAGTGGTCGATTTACGATTATCTCGCATATGATTTACGCCGACTCGAAATGCCAACAAATGACTCTTGATCAAAGCTACCTTCTCCCGGGCGGCTATAAGCATATCGGGCTCGGTGCCGATTGATTCTGACAAGTCATCCCAACACAAAGGAGATCGACAACGACGACCGTACAAGGCCTCATAAGGTGCCATTTTAATGGAGGCATGCCAACTATTATTATACGTGAACTCGATCAGTGGTAGTTGGGCTTCCCAATCGTCCTCTACTAATCGAGGACGCATGCCCTCAACATGTCCCCAATGTCTGAAAAGTCCTCTCTGATTGTCCGTCGGACTGAGGATGAAAAACGGTAATGATATTAAGCTGAGTTCCCAAGCACGATGAACTGATTCCCTAAACGAGACACGAATCGCCCGACACGATCACCGTGCAATCTCACTAACTCTCTGATGAGCAGCTGGGTAAGTCTCACGGGACCCCACGTATCCTTGATCCCAAGGAAATGAGCTGATTTAGATAGCGATCCACGATCACCCAGATCGTATTCATGCCACGACGACTCGTCGGCAAACTCGTGATGAAATCCATAGAAATGTATTCCCACTTCCATTCTGGAATAGGAAGAGGTTTTAACATACCTGTCGGTCACTGATGTTCAATCTTGACTTGTTGACAGGTTAAGCATCTCGAAACAAATTCTGCGACTTCTCGCTTCATATTACTCCATCAGTAATTTTGTTTCAAGTCCTTATACATCTTGCTAGACCCCGGATGAACAGAATAAGGGTAGCATGAGCTTCTCTCAAAATCGAGTTTTTCAACTCGTCATTCGCCGGTATGCACAACCGGTTCTTAAACCTCAAAAGTCCATCCTTGTGGACCACGAATCCAGGGCTTTCCCCTGAGCCACATCTTCACGAATGCGCAACAATGAAGGGTCTGAACTCTGATTCTCCCTGATTGCATCCTCAAGAGATGATGAAATCTCTAACATACAAAGTCGCCTCGAACTCGAAGCTGCACTCGATCTCGGGTCTAAGGAATTCCTGTTGGAGCTCCTTCTGAACTGATAAACGAGCAAGCATCTGCTCCTGAACGGACTTACGACTCAAGGCGTCGGCGACAACATTCGCCTTTCCCGGGTGGCAAAGGATCTCGAAATCATAATCTTTGATTAGTTCCAACCACCACCTCTGTCACATCTTTAACTCCTTGTGAGTAAATATATACTTCATCTCTTGTGATTGGTGAATAACTGACAGGTAACGCCATAAAGGTAATGACGCCAAAATTCCAACGCGAAAACCACGGTTGCTAGCTCTTGGCCGTGGGTTGGGTAATTAATCAGCTAATCCGAGGAAACTTCGGATTTACTTAACATCTTTCGGAGGTTGCCAATCTCGGATAGCCTCCGTCTTCTGAGGGTCGACACGATCTCAGACAGATGAAATTACATGCCCGAAAAATCACTTCGGACATCCAGAACTCACAATTGGAAAGCTTACCATGAAGTTGCTCGCGTCTCAACACGTCGAGAACCTGATGAAGATGTACCTCGTTTTCCTCTCGATCACGAGAATAAGCCAAAATGTCATCGATGAATACAACAACAAACTGATCCAAAAAGTCGATGAAAACCCGATTCATTAAATCCATGAATACCGCAGGTGCATTAGTTAGCCCGAACGGCATAACTACGAACTCAAAATGACCATAGCGTGTATGAAATGCTGTCCTCGCGATATCCGACTCTCGAATCCGCAACTGGTGATATCCAGATCTTAAGTCGATCCTGGAAAATACTGAGGCTCCCTGAAGTTGATCTAAAAGATCATCAATACGGGGTAAAGGATACTACTCTTGATCATCACCCTGTTCAACTCCTGGTAATTTATACACACACGAGACGAGCCATCCTTCTCCTTGACAGATCACACTGGTGCTCCTCTCGGGAACGCAATCGGTCGGAGATAACCTTTCTCGAACTATTCCTCAAGTTGAATCTTCAACTCCCGCATTCTGTTCGGGGCCATCCGATACGGTGCCTTCGATAAAGGGGACGTACCGGCTCCAACTCACTCCCGAATTCCCTTACTCTATGTGAAGGCAACCAGATAACTCGTCTGGAAATACATCGTCAACCGATGACAATGATACTACGAATGATTGAACATTTCGATTGCACTAGAATGGTCAATCGATAAAAAGAGATATAATGAATGTTTAAATAATTCGATTGCCTTAGAAAGGCCAATCGATGAAAATGACACAATGAATGATTGAATAGCTCGATTGCCTTAGAAAGGTCAATCGATGAAAATGACGCAATGAATGATTGAATAACTCGGTTGCCTTAGAAAGGTCAATCGATGAAAATGATACAATGAATGATTGAATGACTCGATTGTCTTAGAAAGGCCAATCGATGAAAATGAAACAATGAATGATTGAATGACTCGATTGCCTTAGAAAGGCCAATCGATGAAAATGATACAATGAATGATTGAATGACTCGATTGCCTTAGAAAGGCCAATCGATGAAAATGAAACAATGAATGATTGAATGACTCGATTGCCTTAGAAAGGTCAATCGATGAAAATGATACAATGAATGATTGAATAGATCGATTGCGGAATCTCTCTGCTTCCGCCCTAATAATAATTCTACTGGAACAACGGGGATTACTCCCCTGAAGCACACATTCGACAACCAACGACGGAAAGATAGCGACCAAACGCTAACAAACACTGAGGATAGTATCAAGACGATCAAACCAACTAATACCGAAAATTACATCGTCCTAAGATAAATTCACCACGATTAGATCCATCAACCAATCGCGGTCATTAAGCTTAATTCGGTATGATTCCGAAAATTCTTCCATCGTCAGGTAGACCGATGGTATGAGGTCCACAAGCAATAGGACTATCCCGAAATAAATCTATTCAAGCATGATTCGAAAATGCAAGAATGCGGTGTACCAGCATCAAAAGGTACACACAAGTTGAAATAAAATTACGAGTATACCTGAAATCATTCGGACCACCGGATCGTCGAACCTCCTCATCACATGAATCTGGGACTTGCCGGCCCCGAACGACGCTCCGTCGATAAATATGAGCTCCAACTCTATTTGCTTCCATTGTCTTAAGCAGCGTTGACAAAGTAGTCCCGATTCTCAAACGCCGATTGCTTCGGGCACGAGATGCCGCGAGCCGACTTGGAGTCCTTTTCGCAAAAACGGGCCCTATGCCCCGCAATTCCATGATTATGGCATATGATACCGCCTCGGACATTTAGTACTGAAATGACCTTGTTTTGCACAGTTGAAACAGGTGATGGCCGAGCTGGCCGCTCGGGATTGAGATCCCGCACGATCATGCGCCGTAGAAGGTCGCTCAGAAACGCTAGGGCCCACACGAGGCTTCTTGAAGGTTGACTAACTGCCTTCGGATAGATTACGCTTCGTTGATTTCCTGTTGACAGATGAAGGTTGTTGTTCAGCACTTTCCTTAGCAGCCGGTTCATACGGGAGAGTTCTCTCGATTAATCCGGCCAGAGTGGCGCAATGATGATTGAGTAACTGCACATGGGTCATCATGGCCTGCATAAAAGTGAGTGGATCAACCCGAACATCTTCTGATCGAGCCGAGTCCTGGGCACGATCTCCCGACAGCGAGTGATTATTTCTCGGATTTCGGTCCGCACCGCGGCCTCTCCCCGTGCATCCCCTGACAGTTCTCTCCATACTGAAGTAGGAAGGTCGCATAATGATTATATTTCCCCGCATGATTATCACGTTATGATTATGTCATGAGATGATGAAAATGAGTATACATGCTCTAACTTAGTGATTATATGAATGATTTACTGAAGTTACAAGATTATCTGATGAAATTCTTGAAATGATTATCTTGAATAACTTAACAAGATTGATAATATGATCATCCAGATTGACAACTGAGTAATGAAATGAATTGAGTAATTAATGAGTTAACATGATCGTCCTGATTATTAACTGAGTAATGAAATGAATTAAGTGATTAATGAGTTAACATGATCGTCCTAATCACAATGAATGATGATGTTTGAGGATTGTTAATTGATGAATGATGAATGAATGACTATTGCCAGAAATTATACCATGGCGTTAGAAATCTTACAGTTCTTTCGGTCTGATTGGCTCGGCATTTGCACAGGTCACACGTGACGCGAAAGTCCAATGATACTAGTCTGATAACGATGATTTCAAATGAGACATGACTCGGAAGGTAGTATTCAAAACCACTCTCCGATACCAACTCTGTAACACCCCAAACTAGGCGGATATTACGGCCGTAGATCCCCAACCTGGGACCCACCGTGCAAATGAAAATGAATGAATTACAGGGATAAATGTAGTACCGAACCACATTACAACAATAATTACTCCGATGAGGAGTTTAGTTACAACACACCAGACAATACTGAATACTAGTGTATTTTATATGAAGATAAAATACACAACACCGAATGAAACGAGTATCCAAATGAAAGTCTCGGCGGAAAATAAAGGACAATAACATGAATAATCAAAATTGGGGCCCCTACTAGTATCACCAGGACTCCTCGACATCAACATGCTATTCCCGCACGTTTGCCTTGCCATGACACGAAAAACAAAATCCTCAAATGTCAGCTAAATGAACAACAATCCTCAAGGGTTGAAAAATACACAATCATGATTTAACTGTAGTTATGAAATATCCTTAGTTATGAATTACGCTGAAGAGGAGTACCATAGTACGCCCGTAGTGTTCTGTGCGAGTGTACAAGACGAATGACCGGACACACCCGTCCTTGTACCTAATTAGTCTCACGGTGTAACGCTTTCCCGTGTGCACAGTCCAATGTATCACTCCCTATACATGGCCATAACGTGCCCGACTAAAAATTCCACACAGCCACACCCGGCCACGCAATATGAACTCAGAAGGTCATATGAACGAGAATGACCGTAATGAATATCAATGAATAAATAATAATCTGACAAAGTCAAGAATGACTCACCGAGATGAGAGTAATAATGAATGAATGATAGCTCAACGAAAGGATTGGAACCGTCGTTCCTTATGACTGAAGTGATTAATTGACAATAACAAGTTTTAATATGATTAATACAATGATGAATGAGTTATGATTATGAATGATCAACAACAAAAGGTATGAATATCCTTTTAACCGAGTAAGAATTAACTTACTCAATACCGGTGACAATTATCCTTACACGAACAACGTCCTAATTGAGATATCGGTCGCTCGAACAACCTTGAATTATACAATATCCAACAAATCGTTCAATACACGAATCAAACACGAATATAACGAACTCGAAACGTCGATACGAATAAACCAAGTTTATAGAGGCATTAAATCAAACACGTTGCGGCCAAACTCCGATTGTTTACAATCAAACCTCAATATACCAATATCAAATCCCCCAAGAAGTGTTTCAAACCAACAAAACATCTTCAATATGATTAATAATCCAAGACGAATATCCGAAAACGTGATTATAACGACAATTAATCGAAAACCCCCAATTTCAACTCGATATTCAAAGTGTTCTTGAATAATCCCTCAATAATCCAATGAATCCTTATACAAACTCATAATCATATACATATCCCTTCATATAACATGATTATAACGTCCAAAACATCATATCTCAACACAAAATCGAAAACAAAGGTGTTGAAGAAATTACCTCTTGAAGATCCAACCACTTCGATCCGAAGAACACGAGTAAAAACGAGTATCCGGGCTATATGATCGAATGGAAATGAAGAAACTCAAGTACTCAAGTGTTTGATGAAGGAAAAATCCCTTTCCCCAAGCTCTCTCTCGGACAAAAAGAAGAAAGAATGAAAATGGTGAAAAATGTCCCGGCCGAGTCCTTAAATACTGCCGGAAGTTACGGCCGTAACTCGGCCCTCTTACGGCCGTAACATTCCAAGTCAACGGCCTTACGGCCAGAACGACCAACTCAGACGGCCAGAACTCGGCCGTCCGAAAGCTCGCTGACAGATTTACGGCCAGAATCGCCCCGAGTTACGGCGTAACCCGCCTTCGTCAAAACATCCGCCGACATCCTTACGGCCGTACCCGCACAACTTACGGCCGTAACTCGATGATACGGCCGTATTCGCCAAACTTACGGCATAAGCCCTCTTCGCCGAAAATGATCGTGCACTGCCGTCAGCCAGACGGCCAGATCCGCCAAGCCTTACGGCCGTACCTTCCTCGACTTACGGCCGTATGCCGCAACCCTTACGGCCGTAAGTCACCCTTGGTCGACAACACCGAAACTTACGAACACCACTTACGGTAGTAACTAACCCTCCTTACGGCCGTAACTCGCCTCGGCCAAAATGCGGGCGACTGGCAGACCACGTACGGTCAGAATCGCCACTTACGGCCTGCACTGCCGAACTTACGGCCGTATCCAAGTACCTTACGGCCGTAACTCAAGGCTGGCCAAGGTGAATAAATCCGATGGTTCCGATTCCTCGCTACGACTGATGAAAGATCCGACATACCAGACGAATGCGAAAATGAACAAGTCTAACACATGCCAAAAATGATACTTCCAGCACAAGACTACCAATCACGATGATAATGATAATACTCCCGTTCCGACACTCAAACGGAGATGAAATGACGATCGGTAACTGATACACGGTTACAACATGCCGAATGAACGCAAATGAATGAATCATGACTGATGAATGATTATTAATGAGTGAAAATTACTGAGCGATAATTACAGACTGATAATTACTGAATGATAATGAATGAATTACAACCGGGTATTACATAGCGTGCGTTAATCTCCGTTGACCTATTTAATATTAAAAACTGATTGGGCCACGCGGGGGAATCTTATCTTGTCCCCGTCTCAAGGTGGCCCATGTGCCGACCAATCTGATCTATAATTGACTACTTTACGTGTGCTATGCCTTGCTCATAGCGTACGGTACCTGTGACTCGTAGCGTACGCTACGCTTACTAGCTAACGGACGCTACGGCGTAGTTGCATGAATAAATTTATAAGGTTGATATGATCATGCACGTGGATACGAATACGGGAAGGATCATACTTCGATTATTGATATCACAAATTCGAATAATACAGGGTTCAAATACGGATGAAAATACTCAACAATTTATCCGGATATTACAAATATCATCAACATGATAAACTCCAACATGATCAACAAAGGATCAACAATAACCGAGAATACCATCAACATGATAAACTCCAAACGATCAACAATAATGGATCTCAAAGAAATAACCCCGACTGTCGAACATACCCCTCGGGCGTATGAACAACCAGTCGCAAACCGTCGAACATACCCAACCATAAATGGAGGATGAACAACCAATCAATATGGCTCAAATATGGACGTCACAGTACGCCCGATCCGAAAATGTGTCCGTGCACATGTCCACCCCGTATACGGAATCCAGGATATACGTGGGACATGTACCTAATTAGCCTCACGAACTACGTATCGTGTGCACAGTCCAATGTGGAAATATCAACACATGACCATATGTGCCTGGCTAAAAATCCTACACAATAACCAATCGGCACGCAGATATGACTCCAGATAAGTCACGATGCAATATGACAATGAAACTCAAGAAATCACGTATCCAATAAGGATCGAAAGACTCACCGAAGTGAACAATGACACACGGATGATGAAAGATCGACATGGCCGACAATATCCAAAACAACCATCCTGGGATCACAATCCCCAAAGAATAATCAACACGATCAACAATCTAAAACAACAGTCCTGGGATCATCATCCCTCAATGATCGATCAACACAACCATTAATACCAAACAATGGTCCTGGGATCAACATCCCTCAATGAACAACCAATATGGATCTCATTATACGGAACCTCAACATACGACACATACAACAATTCAACAGAATAATTATCCTCATAACTGAACAATACTTAAATTACCTCAAAACCGAAGACTATATCCTTTCCACGATCCAACATCCCTGAACGAATACACAGTTATACGAATAATCTCGAAATAGGTACAGTTCATTAATATCAATAAACCACCATCCCAACATCAATGTCAACACGGTAAACTATCCTCGATATCCGACATTCCATATCACTGACCAAAGATAACTCACATCTCCGTATTCACTAAATACATTTAAACCATATACATTATGATATAATCCAAACCAAAGTACAATATACAAACCATCATCCCGACAATTTACAATTTACATTATGAATTATAAATGAAATGAAATCAAAACCATTCATTAAATATTATGAACTGAATAAGTATAACTTGCCTCGATACCGATACAACGAAGTCGTTACCAATTCTGTTGCCTTTGTCTACGAGCTCCTCAGCCCCGACCATAAGCAATCAACGAACTCTTCAACCTCAACCGCAACACAATGGTCATAATCAACGATCAATTCTCACAACCTATTGCAATAATCGATTAACACATTCGATAAAAATCAACAATTGATATAACCAACCAATCAAACTCAATGGCTCAACAATACCTCGATCATATACAAAACCGAACAATACCACTCAAACAATTCGAACTCATATCCACAATATAAATCGCAACTCGATGATCATAATTAACAATCAATATAACCGATCAATAAACCCAACGGTTCCATAATATCTCAATTAAACACAAATTCAAACAAGCCAAATCAATCAATCATGAACCCATAACCATAATACAATTCCACAATCCGATAATCATACCAACAATCAATTTAACCAAGTGTCTTAACATACTCTACTCCAACTTCAACTTTAAATACGAATTAACAAGGTTCCTTCTTGTTCATTTTCGTAAACTCATAGAAAACAAATTACCGGTTATTATCATGAATAATCATATCAACAATCATCATCACTTTTTCTAGATGTCAACATTCGAACTCATATACAAAACCGAACAACAATCATCATCACTTTTTCTAGATGACAATACCTCGATCATATACAAAACCGAACAATACCACTCAAACAATTCGAACTCATATCCACAATATAAATCGCAACTCGATGATCATAATTAACAATCAATATAACCGATCAATAAACCCAACGGTTCCATAATATCTCAATTAAACACAAATTCAAACAAGCCAAATCAATCAATCATGAACCCATAACCATAATACAATTCCACAATCCGATAATCATACCAACAATCAATTTAACCAAGTGTCTTAACATACTCTACTCCAACTTCAACTTTAAATACGAATTAACAAGGTTCCTTCTTGTTCATTTTCGTAAACTCATAGAAAACAAATTACCGGTTATTATCATGAATAATCATATCAACAATCATCATCACTTTTTCTAGATGTCAACATTCCATGTTCATATCCAAAAACATAAACACCTTAACAAAACTTGTCAAAATCGCCCTATTTACTTCATGAAATTCTCAAGAATATGAATCAATCCAACCATGATTCCATGATTATGTTCATAATCATATAATCCATAACTTTAACACATAAACCAATTTGTAAAATCTCATCGCCGTCTTCTTCAACACATACTTCATAAAACACCAAGAACACTATGATTCCATAATCGTAAACAACATAATCGAAGACATCTATCATCATATTCTCCAATATACAATTCACATAACCTCAAGAATCACAACAACACCATGTCCATGCTTGTAATCAAAACCAAAAGCACCATGATTCCATAATCATGTTCATAACAAAATCCAAGATATATATCATCATGTCATCATCTTCCTTAACAAAATTCCCGTGAAATACCAAGAATCATCTCAGCAACTCCATAAACTATCATCATACGAACTAATCATCAACAACAACATCAAAATCCAAAATTAAAGGATTATCCAACATACCTCTTTGAAGATGAAGTACACAAGCAATCACCTCAATAATCAACAATAACTCCATATCTCAAGATCCAATTCTATGACCTCAAGCTCATAATCAAGTTAGAAGAGCCAAAATCCATCTCTGAGGGTTGAAGGGCGAAAAAAATGAAATGAAGTTCTGAAAAAACGAAGTGACGGACATCTCACTTATATAAACTCCCAATCGTTACGCACATAACATGCAACCATTAACATACGCAACAACTCTTTACGTACGCTATCTGACCTTGATAGCGTACGTAACGACATCCCAGAGGTTACTGCCTCATTTCGTTCAATGCCTTACGTACGTAAGTCCAGTGCCTTAACGTACGTAATACAGGTGTCGACTTTCTACAATAATTCAGTTACTTACGTAATGTACAACTACCTACGTACGAAACAACCCATTAGCGTACGTAATCACCTGATAATAGCGTACGTTATCCTCAATCCAGAAACTACTGCCCTTATCAACTGATACCATTACGTACATAACACAATAGGTATAACTTACGTAATCTTCATACTCTTTAACGTACGTAACACCATCTACATAACATACGTTAATCTTCCGTTGACTCACCTGTCCACATCCGCGCCGAAAGCTGTCGACCACGGGCTCACTGTCGGCCACAGCCTAGATCATGGTCTGATTCCTCTCATAACGTACGTAATGTATGATACATAACGTACGTTATGCTTACCAGCTTAGCGTACGTAAGCCCCTAAGCTTAGCGTACATAATGTCTTCTGCACTTAGCCAAATCCAATTGTTCCTGTCCGTCTAGTCATACTGGATACGTATACACACATACTGAATACATATACTCGTCCCAAAGACCTTCCCATATGATATACCCGATATCAAAATTAAACAACCTGATACACGATATCCTCAAATATAACTGCCAACCAATCACGTCAATTATACAAATACAACTGTCTCCATTCTCAAATTATTGTATCCATACTGTATAGATACCAAGCTATCCAGTCTATCTCAGATAAAATAATGCGAAAAATTTATACTGAAAATCTGGATATTACACTGACTTTCATGTAAGAGAGAAGATATTGATTCTAATAGGTGTTAGGGTTGTATACATCAAAGCATACTTTATGCTTGTATTACCTAATTTCCCGGTCTTTATCTATGAGAATATTTAATTCATTTCATCACATATTTTGCATATTTATTCACGCTATGGTTATACAAATGTTGTCTGATTACTTTATATTGTAGATAATGTGGTGTGTCGAGTCACACAGAAGATCACATTATCGGTTCCTTATATAGTAATAATTAGTTCACAACCTATATAACATTAGATCATTGTGTGAGAGGTTGTAGTATGTGTTTGATATTGGTTGGTCTTGACCATTAGCATATACTATCGTATTCGGTATACGTTGAACAGGATCAAGTTGAGATAGATTCTTCTGTACTGACTATAAGAAAAACGTACATCTCAAACAATTATTATTTCTTAATTCTAGTGATTAATATTTAATTAAATATACTTAATATTTATTGCTTTGATTTATCATGGGTGAGAGCCAAAATGATTGACTCAATATGCTCGATATTTTGAGCAATATTATTATTTATATGATAATTAATATTATAGCTAGAAATCGTGTCCCGACCAGCCGGGTTGATCATGTCCCTTGAGGCACTCGAAAGAATTATTATATTAAACCCTGCAGGTGGAATTAATTTTCCGATATAATAATAAAGATCGAGTGGTATACTCATGCATAATATATTAATTAATTAAAAGCTGTCAGTAGCTTAAATTAATGAATGGATATGGGATATCTTAAACACGGGAAATAATTAATTCAAAAAGGAGCCCAATTTCGTAATTTGGGATTTTGGTAGAAAGTGCAATATCAACTTTTTAGTGGACTAAGTTGATATTAATAGACTCATTATATTATGAAGAGTCCGAATAAGGTAAGATGAGATCTATAGGGAGTCATTTCCTTATCCTCCTTAGAGTCCTCAGAGCAGCCCATAACACCTATAAATAGAACTATGGTGTTGGCCGATTTTTTCACTCTTCTGGAACAAGAATTTTCGATTTTTTTTATTTTGTGTTTAATTGTGGATCTTGACTTGTGTCTTGGATTTCATAATTTAGCTAACACAATAGTTTTCTAAATATACAAATATCCAAGAAAAATAGAGAGAAAAATTCGTGAGGTGTTTCTTGGAGAAATTCGGTCGATCCCATACTGCAGTCCAAGTTTTGATCCGGTAGATTGTTGCCCACACAGCATCTCGATCTTAGGCGGGACATACTGTAGAAGATCTTAAAGGTAGAAATACAAGGAGATCAACTAGGAGCAAGGAGGAGATTTTGATCAACCCTAAAAGGAATAATACTGCCACTTCGCGTCAAATGTATGAATTATCAATTGTACTGCATAAATATCTATATTTAAATTGTTTATTAATATGTTTAACTAATTAATTGACAAGCCTAAATAGATCCGCTATTTATGTTGGTTAGTTTATAAAACTGATTCAATTCATATAAACAATATCGCTTCCGATGCGTTTTATATTCCAAGATTAGGTACGTGGCAAGAAACTTTTGGAGGTCCAAGGGCGAGGTATCCCCAATATTCTGCAGCATACCAGGAGTTATTGGTATGTCATGCGGGCATCCTCTTGTCTTATTCATGTGTTTTCAATTTTTTATTCCTGATGACAACACAACGATGATGTCTGTTTCTTTATATTGCTGCAATTTGTGGTATTTTCATCAGCGTCTCGAGGTAGTTTTTCCTTAGATGTAAATGCTCCAAATGTGTAATAGAGGAAGGGTCATGAGGCAGTCAGGACGGAAGAAATTAGCCATTTTTCCAGAAAAGTTTACAAAATTCTTCCAAATTTGATTTTGCAAGGAAATAGACAGATGTAACTGTGAGGATTTAATTACTCGTTCTAGTATTTGGTATGGCTTCCAATTGGAATGCTTGATTAGTACTTCTGTTCATTTTTCTAGGCTTGGTTGAAGTGTTCTGTTGGTAGTTCAAGTTGAATGCTTGATTTAATACTTCTACCATTTTTTTTCAAGACTATGACGTCATCGATTATTCATGTTAATTATTCAATTTAATAACAATGCATTTGAGATGTTTTATAAGTGAATTGTCTTTTTGACAATTTTTAATGTATGTTAAATTTGTTTTTCATGTACCTCAACAGAAAAAGTTTAGTTGAGATAAAAAAGATTTTTTTTAACAAATACCAAGTATAATTTCAAGTCACTAAATACCGACACTAAACATTTGAAGCTACTGAAATTTTTTATTTCTGATACTATAGTCATAAAAAATACTGACATGAAAATAATGTCACTAGTTACTGACACCTTCGTGTCACTATTTTATTGACGTTACAGTGACGTTATTACTGACATATCTTTTACTGACACTAAGCATTAATGTCAGTGTGTTCTGGCTTTAGCATTACGGACACAATTAGAAAGTGTCAGTAAAAGTCATTACTGACACTAAATTAGTATCAGTAAAGGGGATTTTTCTACTAATGATAGTAACAAACTCATCTGACCCAAATACTCTACGCTTAATTTTATATATAAAAAATGAACCGATAAATAAATGAGTGACCCATTTACCAAGGCCAAAAAATATAAGTATATCAAACCATTCCTTTCTTATACATAGTTTGAATTAATCATTTGAATGACTTACAAGATTTCATATTAACAAGATAAACCTAAATTAATAAAATATCACACAAATTCATTGAATTTTTTCTAGTGTTCTAGATCTTTCCAACTCACTTCAACTAGAGAAATATAGTTGATAGTCGATTCCACCTTATGTTTGGGATTGGGCTTCCGGCCCATATCCTGTAACACCCCCAATCCGCTCAGGGATATTACACGCCGTAGAACCCTTCCTCAAGGATCTACCAGGCTGGTAACGACATATAACAACTCAACCATGCCTTTAAGGCTAAAATGACTCAGTAGACCGATTTGGTCTTTCAACAATTACATACAACTCAAATACAATTCATGCCCACGCAGGGGTCAAAATACAATAAACTCCCGTACAACGGGGAAAAGATACTGCAGCGGAAAAGAAAATACAACTAGACCAATACGACATCAACGGATCCTCGTGTGATTAGTATCGTTCATCTTTCATCATCCATCGTGCCGACCCTGTGTTATGCTCCAAAACCTGAATGCAAAAATAGACATCCACCCCCCCGAATACTCGGGGGTTAGCAAAACTCCACTGTTTTGCTAGTGCAAATACAAAGTGCAAATACGAGCCATACAATTCACATTCCACGAATAACAATAACCAGGAATCCTCAAAGATCCAAACGAAACGAAAAGTACTTCTCGAGGCAAGGGTTTGAGAAAAACCTTTAAAAATCGAAATACCATAAATCAATGGAAATAATTTATAAGACGGTTTAGAATGCCATCGAGAGTTTTAATAGAAAACCATTTAGGATTATCAAATCCTACTTTTCAAAATCCACAAGACAAAAGGGGTCACCGCCCCAAATCTTTACTTTCCGAAAAATGACATTTACCAACCCGTTGGGATTTTAGCCCCAAATCCATCAAACGACTTTTACAAACCCATTGGGATTTTAGCCCCAAATCTCATCAACTCACAGTACACAAGAACGACCACAAGGCTCGTCTCCCAACATCAAAATCCACAAATAAAGGATTTAAAACAAACAACAAAATACTCTAGTGCCATCCTAGCCAAGTAAGCCAAACGAACACTTACCTCTTACACACTTAGTCGATGCATGCAATCATGAAAACACAGTTCCAAAACACTCATTTCCGGAAATGCCAATATCGAATCACATTTGTAAAATGCACCACAATTAACCGTCGATCCACACCTCCGTGGACCCCTACCGAGACCCCGTCGGATCTAACCCGTAGTGGTTAAAAGCAAAGCTCGTCGATCCACACCTCCGTGGACCCCTACCGAGACCCCGTCGGATCTAACCCGTAGTGAGCATACACACACACACGTTACTCATGCAATACTAACATGCTAAGAATGTAAGTTCATTAAGAATACTCACTAGAGATGGCCATTAACTCGACACCATTACCAAACTCTTCAAAAACACAATAACAAGATTAAATACGGAATACATGATTCCATAACTTTAAACACATAGGAGTATCATCATAAAATCCTTCAACGTTCAAAATAATCAAATCATAATCAATTCTCAAACACCGTTCACAAAACACACGCGTTTTGAAAGAAAGCCTTTAACGAGGCCAAACTGAATCCTTTTGAAACTTCGTTTCAAACAACCAAACAAACACACTAATACGATCACCGATCATCATATCCACAAAATAAGAAAAGTATGGGCAAGGTACTTGCCTCGATATCACGAGCAATGGAAAAGTGAGCGGATACGGCCGGGTAGCCCTCAAATCCCGAACACTATCTAGAACGCGATAACACCGAAATTACTACGGAAAACACCACATGAATCATCAATCACCAACGGAATTCAACATCGGAATCATCGAGCACCTATAATCCTCCGTAAGGAATAATAAAACATGATTACGACGAGAATCAAGGCGAAAACAACGGAAATCCCAACAAACTATCAAAGGGAACTCATTCGAACATTTAATCGAACATTAAATGTTCAAGACCCTTCAAGAACAAAGAAATCACCTCTCGGGTCGAACGAACCAAAGATACGAGTATCCAATCCGTAGAACAAGTTCAAAACAACATTTATACAACAACTAATTGATCAAAAACGGATTGGAATCGAAATCAAAAAGGAAAATCCCCAAATCTACAAAAACAAGGGTTCAAGCCACAATACCTTGATTTGGATGAAGGATTCAAGTAGAGGTCGAAAATCTTCAACAAGACTTGAGGAGGATGATCTCTAGAAGTTTTGGAGCACTCAAATCGCCCAAAATCGCCATCAAATCGCCTAAGATGAAGGAGGAAGAAGAGAGGAGAAAAAATGAAGTTTTTCTCCTCGCAAATGCTAAAAACGCAGAAAAGCCCGTGTGCCGCGGCACAGACAAGTGTGCCGCGCCCGGGGCCACCAAAACGCCCAGAATCAGCTTAGTGCCGCGGCACACTGAGTGTGCCGCGCACACGGTCTGACCCCTTCAACACCAAAAAGGCACACCGTGTAGTCTTCGCTATTTCGACCATAACACCTTAAATGCGGACTCCGATTGACTCACCGTTTGAACCATTGGAAAGCTAACTTGATTCTCTATAATGTTGCAAAGATTCAGAATTTTTGGAGTTTCCAAGAATTAATGGTGACTTTACAAAGTCGAACTCCCACGTGAAAAAGTCGATTAAGGACACGGAACTTAACAAAACGACACCGAAACGAACTCGGATGACAAAAACTGCAGAATTAATCATTCTCGGAATGACGAAACGGTCAGGAGTGAGTTGTCAAAACGAACTTCCTCCGAAAAAAATAAAATTACCGAAATTCGAAATTGCGGATATTACATTCTACCCTCCTTAAAAGAAGTTTCGTCCCGAAACTTAAAACAAGTAGGGGGAGCAATATACCCGCCAGGAAAACTCGACGAGATACACAAAAATAGAAAACTCGCGCCCAACGGCGAAACGCTGCAAGAAACGCAAAGAGACATACGGCGTGAAAACACGCTCCACGACGACCAACACAACGTCGCCGTTAAGGATACAATAAAACCAACAAATGACAAGCGTCATCAAACGGATAATATAGCCAAGTCAATTATCCGACAATCACAATACACAACGAACGAAAGTCAGTATGATTGACCAACCCAACGGTACATCAATCGAAACGCGAGCCAATCGCTGAACTAATACGGAATTCCACCGCCCAAGGGTTGGAAGATCGAAAACGAGACTAATTTCCCAAACTTAAGGGAATTAGGAAGGAGCCTGAATGCTCAACGATCACGAAACGAGGACAAAAACCGAACAAACAAACGACCGAACCACAACGGTCGAGACAACAGAAAGCGAACAATCATGTTCGAATCACGAAGAACAATAAAATTCAAACAACAACTCCAAGGTTCACATCTCGACTCGAGACAATATATGATCCGGTGAAAACAACAACGTATGCATTCACATAAGATCCACATGAAAGGGAATAGAAATTGAAAAGTCACAACGACAAACGAGTTATTCCGAAATGATGCCACACTCGTTCGATAAACAAAAACAAGGGGCAGGACAAGCTCAGAAATGTCAACGAACATAAATGAGTCGACAAAGTAGAATATACAGAAGTTCAAAATCCGATCCCTTCGAATAAAAGGACTAGTAGAACCAAATGATGTTACTCCCGAACAAGGTTCACAAGAATCGAACCGAACTCGAAAAAAAAAGTCACATCGATAACCAGATCGGCCCACAACAAGTTCACAGCTCGTTCGAACGATGAAACCGAAATACAGAACAAGTTCATAAAGTGTCAACGAACATGAGCGAATCGATAGACTGGAGGAAGAGAAAATACAGAAGTCAACATAGTACGGGCATTACCTCCGACCTCGTCCACGAAATTCACAAAAACGGGAGCAAGGTAACAAGACATTAAACAACCGACACATAACGGAACTATCACCGATACACACGGTCATACCAAACCAAGCTCTAACAGCTCGCACATGCGCGACAATGCATAAATCACCACGAGGCGACAATATTCAACACCAACATCCCACCTCTCACAAGGGGCTAACACAACAAATGTGTGGAAAACGACTCAACGCTCACACCGCCAATTCGGTCATACTCGGGAGCAAACATCAAAATGACAACGCGAACATCATACATATATACCCAGCCCTCAAACGGGAATGGATAGGTTTTAAAAACGAAAACCTCATTTTGAAAATAATTTAGAAGAACACCGATTGATCTTGAGTATCACCTTTCAAGAAGTACAAACGTGAAACATCGTTATCGAGACTTTGGAGAACCGTTTCGCATTTGATAAAAATGAGGACACTTTCTCTTAGTGAAAACTTTAGAATATTCGACCCTCGGGTCTAGATAAAAGTGTTTCTAAAACATTGAAAATATCTCAAAACATTTTGGTCCTCGAGGCGTAAAATTTTTGAAATATATTGGCACTGGATGTACCACAAGAAAATAACTCATTTGAAAAAATATGTCTCGAAATTTATTTCTAAGATACTCAAGTTTTCGAAAATAATTCAATGCCAAAAATGACGATGCCAAAAAGGCTAGAATGCCCAAAAATTTGAGTAATCACACGAACATCATAGCGCCGTGGGTCCCGCCTAACCCAGTGCTAAAACCATTTACAAAAATGCCAAAAAGGTTGATGACGGTAATATTTCAAAAACTCACGAAGCCATTTATAAAATGCTAAATACCGTCATAAGAATTTCGCCAAAATGATCAAGGCCATAATGCCAAAAACTTCGGTTAAGGGAATCGGTTTTGAAATAAAACTCGGTCGGTAAAATACCGAAAGTCATTACAAAAGAACTCACGCAATGGGATAAAAGAAATACGGTTCAACACGCACAATCCAAAGAACACTACTCCTCATAAGAACAAAATATTAGAGTCAAATAACCACATTCAGAACAAAACCACTGGCCCCATTCGAGGCCTCTAAAGACCCTACCGCCCTGGCTAGTGAACAAGTCGAATGTGTATAAGCACAAAGCTTTCACAAGAGAACTTGTAAAACGTGCAAATCGATTCGAAAATCATCAGCAACGGACAAAAACAATAATAAAAAGACATCACAAGCGATTTACACTCCTCGTATAAATCAAATACGAGAGTCGATTAAATACATATCGTGAAATCAAAATCCACATAAAGATTCCATCACTTAACAAATAATCATAAAAATAGCTCGTGTCACACGAGGTACAACACGAAGAAGGGAGACTTACTTCCACAGGTCGCACGAAGATGATGATCGCCCCACGATACTAATCACGACCAACAAACTCAAACGACGCGTCGCGACACGACTCAGTCAGATAAAATCCGACGAAACAAGACTCAAACAACACGACTTGACCCGACAGCCTAGGTTTCCTCAACCTAAGCTCAGATACCATGTATGTAACAACCCCCATACGCTCAGGGATATTACACGCCGTAGAACCCTTCCTCAAGGATCTACCAGGCTGGTAACGACATATAACAACTCAACCATGCCTTTAAGGCTAAAATGACTCAGTAGACCGATTTGGTCTTTCAACAATTACATACAACTCAAATACAATTCATGCCCACGCAGTCAAAATCTGATAAACTCCGTACAACGGGGAAAAGATCTGCAGTGGAAAAGAAAATACAACTAGACCAATACGACATCAACGGATCCTCGTGTGATTAGTATCGTTCATCTTTCATCATCCATCGTGCCGACCCTGTGTTATGCTCCAAAACCTGAATGCAAAAATAGACATCCACCCCCCGAATACTCGGGGGTTAGCAAAACTCCACTGTTTTGCTAGTGCAAATACAAAGTGCAAATACGAGCCATACAATTCACATTCCACGAATAACAATAACCAGGAATCCTCAAAGATCCAAACGAAACGAAAAGTACTTCTCGAGGCAAGGGTTTGAGAAAAACCTTTAAAAATCGAAATACCATAAATCAATGGAAATAATTTATAAGACGGTTTAGAATGCCATCGAGAGTTTTAATAGAAAACCATTTAGGATTATCAAATCCTACTTTTCAAAATCCACAAGACAAAAGGGGTCACCGCCCCAAATCTTTACTTTCCGAAAAATTACATTTACCAACCCGTTGGGATTTTAGCCCCAAATCCATAAAACGACTTTTACAAAACCATTGGGATTTTAGCCCCAAATCTCATCAACTCACATTACACAAGAACGACCACAAGGCTCGTCTCCCAACATCAAAATCCACAAATAAAGGATTTAAAACAAACAACAAAATACTCTAGTGCCATCCTAGCCAAGTAAGCCAAACGAACACTTACCTCTTACACACTTAGTCGATGCATGCAATCATGAAAACACAGTTCCAAAACACTCATTTAGGAAATGCCAATATCGAATCACATTTGTAAAATGCACCACAATTAACCGTCGATCCACACCTCCGTGGACCCCTACCGAGACCCCGTCGGATCTAACCCGTAGTGGTTAAAAGCAAAGCTCGTCGATCCACACCTCCGTGGACCCCTACCGAGACCCCGTCGGATCTAACCCGTAGTGAGCATACACACACACACGTTACTCATGCAATACTAACATGCTAAGAATGTAAGTTCATTAAGAATACTCACTAGAGATGGCCATTAACTCGACACCATTACCAAACTCTTCAAAAACACAATAACAAGATTAAATACGGAATACATGATTCCATAACTTTAAACACATAGGAGTATCATCATAAAATCCTTCAACGTTCAAAATAATCAAATCATAATCAATTCTCAAAACACCGTTCACAAAACACACGCGTTTTGAAAGAAAGCCTTTAACGAGGCCAAACCGAAATCCTTTTGAAACTTCGTTTCAAACAACCAAACAAACACACTAATACGATCACCGATCATCATATCCACAAAATAAGAAAAGTATGGGCAAGGTACTTGCCTCGATATCACGAGCAATGGAAAAGTGAACGGATACGGCCGGTAGCCCTCAAATCCCGAACACTATCTGTAACGCGATAACACCGAAATTACTACGGGAAAACACCACATGAATCATCAATCACCAACGGAATTCAACATCGGAATCATCGAGCACCTATAATCCTCCGTAAGGAATAATAAAACATGATTACGACGAGAATCAAGGCCGAAAACAACGGAAATCCCAACAAACTATCAAAGGGAACTCATTCGAACATTTAATCGAACATTAAATGTTCAAGACCCTTCAAGAACAAAGAAATCACCTCTCGGGTCGAACGAACCAAAGATACGAGTATCCAATCCGTAGAACAAGTTCAAAACAACGTTTATACAACAACTAATTGATCAAAAACGGATTGGAATCGAAATCAAAAAGGAAAATCCCCAAATCTACAAAAACAATGGTTCAAGCCACAATACCTTGATTTGGATGAAGGATTCAAGTAGAGGTCGAAAATCTTCAACAAGACTTGAGGAGGATGATCTCTACAAGTTTTGGAGCACTCAAATCGCCCAAAATCGCCATCAAATCGCCTAAGATGAAGGAGGAAGAAGAGAGGAGAAAAATGAAGTTTTTCTCTCGCAACCGCTAAAAACGCAGAAAAAGCCCGTGTCGCGGCACAGACAAGTGTGCCGCAGCCCAGGCCACCAAAAACGCCCAGAATCAGCTTAGTGCCGCGGCACACCCGAGTGTGCCGCGGCACACGCATGACCCCCTTCAACACCAAAAAGGCACACCATGTAGTCTTCGCTATTTCGACCATAACACCTTCGTCTGGACTCCGATTGACTCACCGTTTGAACCATTGGAAAGCTAACTTGATTCTCTATAATGTTGCAAAGATTCAGAATTTTTGGAGTTTCCAAGAATTAATGGTGACTTTACAAAGTCGAACTCCCACGTGAAAAAGTCGATTAAGGACACGGAATTTAACAAAACGACACCGAAACGAACTCGGATGACAAAAAGTGCAGAATTAATCATTCTCGGAATGACGAAAAAGTCAGGAGTGAGTTGTCAAAACGAACTTCCTCCGAAAAAAATAAAATTACCGAAATTCGAAATTGCGGATATTACATTCTACCCTCCTTAAAAGAAGTTTCGTCCCGAAACTTAAAACAAGTAGGGGGGAGCAATATACCCGCCAGGAAAACTCGACGAGATACACAAAAATATAAAACTCGCGCCCAACGGCGAAATGCTGCAAGAAACGCAAAGAGACATACGGCGTGAAAACACGCTCCACGACGACCAACACAACGTCGCCGTTAGGGATACAATAAAACCAACAAATGACAAGCGTCATCAAATGGATAATATAGCCAAGTCAATTATCCGACAATCACAAAACACAACGAACGAAAGTCAGTATGATTGACCAACCCAACGGTACATCAATCGAAACGCGAGCCAATCGCTGAACTAATACGGAATTCCACCGCCCAAGGGTTGGAAGATCGAAAACGAGACTAATTTCCCAAACTTAAGGGAATTAGGAAGGAGCCTGAATGCTCAACGATCACGAAACGAGGACAAAAACCGAACAAACAAACGACCGAACCACAACGGTCGAGACAACAAAAAGCGAACAATCATGTTCGAATCACGAAGAACAATAAAATTCAAACAACAACTCCAAGGTTCACATCTCGACTCGAGACAATATATGATCCGGTGAAAACAACAACGTATGCATTCACATAAGATCCACATGAAAGGGAATAGAAATTGAAAAGTCACAACGACAAACGAGTTATTCCGAAATGATGCCACACTCGTTCGATAAACAAAAACAAGGGGCAGGACAAGCTCAGAAATGTCAACGAACATAAATGAGTCGACAAAGTAGAATATACAGAAGTTCAAAATCCGATCCCTTCGAATAAAAGGACTAGTAGAACCAAATGATGTTACTCCCGAACAAGGTTCACAAGAATCGAACCGAACTCGAAAAAAAAGTCACATCGATAACCAGATCGGCCCACAACAAGATCACAGCTCGTTCGAACGATGAAACCGAAATACAGAACAAGTTCATAAAGTGTCAACGAACATGAGCGAATCGATAGACTGGAGGAAGAGAAAATACAGAAGTCAACATAGTACGGGCATTACCTCCGACCTCGTCCACGAAATTCACAAAAACGGGAGCAAGGTAACAAGACATTAAACAACCGACACATAACGGAACTATCACCGATACACACGGTCATACCAAACCAAGCTCTAATAGCTCGCACATGCGCGACAACGCAGAAATCACCACGAGGCGACAATATTCAACACCAACATCCCACCTCTCACAAGGGGCTAACACAACAAATGTGTGGAAAACGACTCAACGCTCACACCGCCAATTCGGTCATACTCGGGAGCAAACATCAAAATGACAACGCGAACATCATACATATATACCCAGCCCTCAAACGGGAATGGATAGGTTTTAAAAACGAAAACCTCATTTTGAAAATAATTTAGAAGAACACCGATTGATCTTGAGTATCACCTTTCAAGAAGTACAAACGTGAAACATCGTTATCGAGACTTTGGAGAACCGTTTCGCATTTGATAAAAATGAGGACACTTTCTCTTAGTGAAAACTTTCAGAATATTCGACCCTCGGGTCTAGATAAAAGTGTTTCTAAAACATTGAAAATATCTCAAAACATTTTGGTCCTCGAGGCAGAAAAATTTTGAAATATATTGTGGCACCTGGATGTACCACAAGAAAATAACTCATTTGAAAAAAATATGTCTCGAAATTTATTTCTAAGATACTCAAGTTTTCGAAAATAATTCAATGCCAAAAAGGACGATGCCAAAAAGGCTAGAATGCCCAAAAATTTCGTAATCACACGGAACATCATAGCGCCGTGGGTCAGCGTCGGAACCCTGTGCTAAAAACCATTTACAAAAATGCCAAAAAGGTTGATGACGGTAATATTTCAAAAACTCACAGAAGCCATTTATAAAATGCTAAATACCGTCATAAGAATTTCGCCAAAATGATCAAGGCCATAATGCCAAAAACTCGGTTAAGGGAATCGGTTTTCGAAATAAAACTCGGTCGGTAAAATACCGAAAGTCATTACAAAAGAACTCACGCAGCGGATAAAAGAAATACAGTTCAACACGCACAATCCAGCAACACTACTCCTCATAAGAACAAAATATTAGAGTCAAATAACCACATTCAGAACAAAACCACTGGCCCCATTCGAGGCCTCTAAAGACCCTACCGCCCTGGCTAGTGAACAAGTCGAATGTGTATAAGCACAAAGCTTCCACAAGAGAACTTGTAAAATGTGCAAATCGATTCGAAAATCATCAGCAACGGACAAAAACAATAATAAAAAGACATCACAAGCGATTTACACTCCTCGTATAAATCAAATACGAGAGTCGATTAAATACATATCGTGAAATCAAAATCCACATAAAGATTCCATCACTTAACAAATAATCATAAAAATAGCTCGTGTCACACGAGGTACAACACGAAGAAGGGAGACTTACTTCCACAGGTCGCACGAAGATGATGATCGCCCCACGATACTAATCACGACCAACAAACTCAAACGACGCGTCGCGACACGACTCAGATAAAATCCGACGTAACAAGACTCAAACAACACGACTTGACCCGACTGCCTAGGTTTCCTCAACCTTAGCTCTGATACCATTGATGTAACACCCCCAATCCGCTCTGGGATATTACACGCCGTATAACCCTTCCTCAAGGATCTACCAGGCTGGTAACGACATATAACAACTCAACCATGCCTTTAAGGCTAAAATGACTCGATGACCGATTTGGTCTTTCAACAATTACATACAACTCAAATACAATTCATGCCCACGCAGGTCAAAATCTGATAAACTCCCGCATAAACGGGGAAAAGATCTTGCCGTGAAAAGAAAATACAACTAGACCAATACGACATCAACGGATCCTCGTGTGATTAGTATCGTTCATCTTTCATCATCCATCGTGCCGACCCTGTGTTATGCTCCAAAACCTGAATGCAAAAATAGACATCCACTTCCGAATACTCTGGGGTTAGCAAACTCCTTTGTTTTGCTAGTGCAAATACAAAGTGCAAATACGAGCCATACAATTCACATTCCACGAATAATAATAACCAGGAATCCTCAAAGATCCAAACGAAATGAAAAGTACTTCTCGAGGCAAGGGTTTGAGAAAAACCTTTAAAAATCGAAATACCATAAATCAATGGAAATAATTTATAAGACGGTTTAGAATGCCATCGAGAGTTTTAATAGAAAACCATTTAGGATTATCAAATCCTACTTTTCAAAATCCACAAGACAAAAGGGGTCACCGCCCCAAATCTTTACTTTCCGAAAAATGACATTTACCAACCCGTTGGGATTTTAGCCCCAAATCCATAAAACGACTTTTACAAAACCATTGGGATTTTAGCCCCAAATCTCATCAACTCACAAGATACAAGAACGACCACAAGGCTCGTCTCCCAACATCAAAATCCACAAATAAAGGATTTAAAACAAACAACAAAATACTCTAGTGCCATCCTAGCCAAGTAAGCCAAACGAACACTTACCTCTTACTCACTTAGTCGATGCATGCAATCATGAAAACACAGTTCCAAAACACTCATTTCCGGAAATGCCAATATCGAATCACATTTGTAAAATGCACCACAATTAACCGTCGATCCACACCTCCGTGGACCCCTACCGAGACCCCGTCGGATCTAACCCGTAGTGGTTAAAAGCAAAGCTCGTCGATCCACACCTCCGTGGACCCCTACCGAGACCCCGTCGGATCTAACCCGTAGTGAGCATACACACACACACGTTACTCATGCAATACTAATATCCTAAGAATGTAAGTTCATTAAGAATACTCACTAGAGATGGCCATTAACTCGACACCATTACCAAACTCTTCAAAAACACAATAACAAGATTAAATACGGAATACATGATTCCATAACTTTAAACACATAGGAGTATCATCATAAAATCCTTCAACGTTCAAAATAATCAAATCATAATCAATTCTCAAAACACCGTTCACAAAACACACGCATTTTGAAAGAAAGCCTTTAACGAGGCCAAACCGAAATCCTTTTAAAACTTCGTTTCAAACAACCAAACAAACACACTAATACGATCACCGATCATCATATCCACAAAATAAGAAAAGTATGGGCAAGGTACTTGCCTCGATATCACGAGCAATGGAAAAGTGAACGGATACGGCCGGGTAGCCCTCAAATCCCTGAACACTATCTAGAACGCGATAACACCGAAATTACTACTGGAAAACACCACATGAATCATCAATCACCAACGGAATTCAACATCGGAATCATCGAGCACCTATAATCCTCCGTAAGGAATAATAAAACATGATTACGACGAGAATCAAGGCCGAAAACAACGGAAATCCCACCAAACTATCAAAGGGAACTCATTCGAACATTTAATCGAACATTAAATGTTCAAGACCCTTCAAGAACAAAGAAATCACCTCTCGGGTCGAATGAACCAAAGATACGAGTATCCAATCCGTAGAACAAGTTCAAAACAACGTTTATACAACAACTAATTGATCAAAAACGGATTGGAATCGAAATCAAAAAGGAAAATCCCCAAATCTACAAAAACAAGGGTTCAAGCCACAATACCTTGATTTGGATGAAGGATTCAAGTAGAGGTCGAAAATCTTCAACAAGACTTGAGGAGGATGATCTCTACAAGTTTTGGAGCACTCAAATCGCCCAAAATCGCCATCAAATCGCCTAAGATGAAGGAGGAAGAAGAGAGGAGAAAAAATGAAGTTTTTCTCCTCGCAAATCTGCTAAAAAACGCAGAAAAAGCCCGTGTGCCGCGGCACAGGACAAGTGTGCCGCGGCCCAGGGCCACCAAAAACGCCCAGGAATCAGCTTAGTGCCGCGGCACAGCCTGAGTGTGCCGCGGCACACGGTACAGCCCCCTTCAACACCAAAAAGGCACACCGTGTAGTCTTCGCTATTTCGACCATAACACCTTCGTCTGGACTCCGATTGACTCACCGTTTGAACCATTGGAAAGTTAACTTGATTCTCTATAATGTTGCAAAGATTCAGAATTTTTGGAGTTTCCAAGAATTAATGGTGACTTTACAAAGTCGAACTCCCACGTGAAAAAGTCGATTAAGGACACGGAACTTAACAAAACGACACCGAAACGAACTCGGATGACAAAAAGTGCAGAATTAATCATTCTCGGAATGACGAAACGGTCAGGAGTGAGTTGTCAAAACGAACTTCCTCCGAAAAAAATAAAATTACCGAAATTCGAAATTGCGGATATTACATATCCAATATAAAACTAGTCTATATATAAATAGACTAGAGTGTAATAGGAGGAGAAACACAGATCGAAAGTCTATTCTTGTGCGGTAAGTTTCAGTTTTTGTTTTTTAATTATTATTGATACAGCATTTTAATTCGTGAAAGTTTTGCATAAACAATATTGATGGTCCTCCACGAGACAACTTGAGTCTGGTAAATCCTCTAGGGTTCTTCCCAAGAGCCAAAAAGTCTTGCAAGAGATCTGTGTCGCCACCATCTGCGCTTGGGAACCAAAACCAGTCTCGATCAGCCGGGGGGGGGGGGGGGCAATGATGACGACGGCGCCGCAGGGGACGACGGAGCGGAGGGAGACGACGACGGCTCCGGCAAAGGCACTGAGGGCGGCAGCTCCACCGGACAAATTAAAATATGCAAAGATCCAAAAAAAATCACACAAACCTTAAATAATGTAGCTTACAAATTTAAGAGAACAACATAGAGCAGTACGAGTTTGAACAAACTTTTTTCCAAAACAAAATGTACGGAAAACAAAACATTACCGAGAGATAACAACATAGCAGAGTACGAGTTGTACTATACTACAATTTGAAAAACAAATTCACTATGGTTGTTAGTTTTGTATACTATATGATATGGGTATAATAGCTATGATACTATGTAAATAAGGATGAGTTCATTTTATAGTTGTAACATGTCAAATCAATCATCACTTAATACATTTTTTTTATCTAATGACGATTATTAGTTATTAAAAAAATTTCTAAAAGAAATATAGATATTTGTTTAGACTTATACTAATCTAAGAAATATTTCCATAACATTTAATTTTTGTTATGTGTATAATTAGATATGGCAATATTACCCACAAGTTTTGGACAATATGTCCGGGGCGGGACGCGACACACACACACACACATCTATATAAATATATACTAAAAAATAATAAATATTATAATAAATATATAAAAAATATTAAAATAATATTGTTTGAAATATAAAACATTTATTTTCTATTTGATGGTAGCCAAAACAACACAACACGAAACATACCCATCTCTATCTATATCTAACCTTTTCACTCTCACAACACCCATCTCTATCTACATCTAAACCTCTCACTCACAACTCAACATACTTGCTCACAGGATGGCGTCTTCACACTCTGAGGACCACGACAACCTTATGGCATCTAAGGCTGCTTTTTTTATTTTATTATCTACTTAATTATTTTGTTGTACAATTAATTCCATCTTTGAGGAAACCATAAGGTTGTCACGACAACCTGCACCTTATGGCAACCTTCTCTCAGGAAACCATAAGGTTGTCGTGGTCCTCAGAGTGTGAAGACGCCATCCTGTGAGCAAGTATGTTGAGTTGTGAGTGAGAGGTTTGATGTAGATAGAGATGGTGGGGTGAGTTGTGAGAGTGAAAAATTTAGATATAGATAGAGATGAGTGAGTTTCGTGTTGTGTTGTTTTTGCTGCCACCAAATAAAAAATAAATATTTTATATTTCAAACAATATTATTTTTATATTTTCATATATTTATTATATTTTTTAGTATATTTATATAGGTATATAGATGTGTGTGTGTTTATATCGGGGCGAGTTCAGGCAGACCCGCCCCGCCCCGCCGCATCCCGCTCTACGTTGTTGTCTCTTTAATTTGTAAGCTACATTGTTTAATGTTTGTGTGATTTTTTTTATCTTTCATGCATATTTTAATTTGTCCGTTGGAGCTGCCGCCCTCAGTGCCTTTGCCGGAGCCGTCGTCGTCTCCCTCCGCTCCGTCATCATCCCCTACAGCGCTGTCGTCATCGTCGCCCCCCTCCACGGATCGAGGCTGGTTTTGGTTCCAAGGCGCAGACGGTGGCGACACAGATCTCTTGCAAGACTTCCTGGCTCTTGGGAAGAACCCTAGAGGATTCACCAGACTCAAGTTGTCTCCTGGAGGACCATCAATATTGTTTCTGCAAAACTTTCACAAATTAAAATACTGTACTAATAATAATTAAAAATACAAAAACTGAAACTTGTTGTGAAATACTTTATAATTTATATTTTTATAAGATACACAAATTAAATAACAATATATAAAATATGGAGATTGATAATATGTAGAATATGTTTTGTAGTAGTAGTATATTTCTTTCTTTCTCAATGGTGTAACATTACATATTGGAGCAAGCTATTTATAGGCAAAGTTATACTACCATTTCAACAAATGTGTACATCAATTGTCAACAATGGTACACTACAATTCCAATTTGTCCACCTTCAAAGTTTGAATCAATCCCTCTTGGTTTGTCAAAAGTTGTGGGCAACATTTTTCTTCTTTGACAATTAACTGTGCTAAAGTCCACAATTCATAACACCCCCCCCTTGGACGTAGCAATGTGAGTTGGATAAGTGTGCCTCGTTAAAAACCTTAAGCCGAAAAACCCAATGGGAATAAAAGCGGTCAGAAGGAAAAAAGAGTACACAACTTAAATCCAACCCTTGTGCATAAGCTGCCTCGTTAAAAACCTTAAGCTGGAAAAACCCAATGGGATAAAAACCAGTCATAAGGGAAAAAGAGTACAGCGCACATATTGATTCGCTCCCCCTGAAATAAAGAATATATGCCGTCAAACTGATTTATCAATCCTGGTTAAGATTAGCTCTTCTCATGCCTATATCGTATACCATCTTCTCGAATGTTGATGTCGGCAATGATTTTGTAAATAAATCAGCGAGATTATGACAGGAGCGAATTTGTTGAACATTTATTTCTCCGTTCTTCTGTAGTTCATGTGTGTAGAAAAACTTCAGTGAAATATATACTTGGTCCGATCACCTTTTATATATCCACCCTTGACTTGTGCTATGCATGCTGCATTGTCTTCATAAATGATTGTGGGAGTGTCTGTCACAAGCTTCAATCGACATTCATTTTGTATATGAGCTATAACTGATCTTAGCCAAACACTTTCTCTGCCAACTTCATAGAGAGCAATTATCTCAGAATGATTGGAAGATGTAGCTACTAATGTTTGTTTGGTCGATCTCCATGATATAGCCGTACCATTATAGCAGAATAAATAACCGGTCTGTGAGCGAGCCTTATGTGGATCGGATTTGTATCCCGCATCAGCATAACCAACTAAACCAGAGTTAGTAGCCTCCTTTGAATAGGATAAACCCAGGTCAATGGTACCATTGAGATAACGAAAAATGTGTTTGATACCATTCCAATGCCTTCGAGTTGGTTCAGAACTGTATCTTGCAAGTAAATTTACTGCAAAAGAAATATAGGGTCTGGTGCATTGTGCTAAATACATCAGTGCTCCAATAGCATTGAGATAAGGCACTTCAGGACCCAAAATTTCCTCATTTGGTTCCTTAGGTCGGAAAGGATCTTTCTTAGGATCTAAATTCCGTACGACCATAGGAGTACTCAGAGGATGAGCCTTGTCCATATTAAATCGTTTGAGCAATCTCTTGGTATACGCAGATGGGTAGACAAGTATTCCATTATCTTTATGCTCGAGCTCAAGACCAAGACATAGTTTTGTTATTCCAAGGTCTTTAACCTCAAATTCTTTCTTCAAATATTCAGCAGCATCGGATAACTCTTTAGGAGTTCCGATTAAATTTATGTCATCCACATAGACTGCAATTATAGCAAATCCAGTATTAGATCTTTTAATAAAAACACATGGGCATTTAAGATCATTTTTATAACCTTCCTTAGAAAGGTATTCATTCAATCTGTGATACCACATGCGGCCGGATTGCTTTAATCCATACAGTGATTTCTGTAGTTTGATCGAGTATAGCTCACGAGGAGTAGCAGATTTTGGCATTTTATATCCATCAGGAATTTTCATATAGATATCAGAATTTAATGAACCATATAGATATTCCGTGACTACATCCATTAGTCGCATGTGCAAACACTCATGGACAGCCATACTAATAAGAAAACGGAAAGTGATTATATCCATCACTGGTGAATACGTTTCGTCATAGTCAATCCCAGGCCGTTGGGAGAATCCTTGGGCTACGAGTCGGGCTTTATATCTCGCAATCTCATTTTTCTCATTTCTTTTTCGAACAAACACCCATCTGTAACCAATTGGTTTTATATTATTCGGTGTTCGAGTAATTTGCCCAAATACCATTCGTTTTTCTAGGGAAGCTAATTCAGATTGTATTGCTTCCTCCCATTTAGGCCAATCTGACCTTTGACGACATTCAATTATTGAATGTGGTTCATTATCATAATCATCATTCATAATTTCTTGTGCAACCGAGAAAGCAAATAAATTATCGATTATCATGTTTTTCCGATCCCATATCTCATTGTAATGATTTATGGCATTCTCGGTGTTTTCAGAAACCATGATCCCTTCATTATTTGCAGTATTATGCTCTACAGATTCATCTGCAGCATGCTCACTAGGATGATCTTGGTTTGTGATCCCATTACTTCTCCCCTTTCTTTTTCGAGGAACAGTGTCCTTCGAACCAACAGGTCTACCACGCTTTTGTCGTGGGGCATCGTCATCCATTTTCGTATTTTGATGAGGAACAACGATCCTAGCTGGAGCATTCGCATCTGGAATATAAGACTTTGTCACTTTACTTGCATCGTTAAATGCGTCAGGAAGTCTATTAGCAATATTTTGTAAATGGATGATTCTCTTCACCTCATTCTCACATTCTGTAGTACGTGGATCTAGGTGGGATATAAGCTTTGTACATTCCAGGAGATATCCTTAACTGGTTTTTGCTCATCTTTGTTAAGAACATTCTTATCCCTGCCAATTGATGGAAACACCGTCTCATCAAAATGACAATCGGCAAACCGAGCGGTAAATAAATCACCTGTTGTTGGTTCTAAATACCGAATTATTGATGGGGAATCAAATCCAACGTATATGCCAAGCCGGCATTGAGGACCCATTTTTGTCCTTTGAGGAGGTGGAATTGGCACATGAACAGCACATCCGAATGTGCGTACGTGCAAAATATTCGGCTCAAAGCCTAGAGTTAATTGCATTTGGGAGTGCATATGATAAGCAGTGGGGCGTAATCTGATGAGTGCTGATGCATGTAATACTGCATGACCCCACACTGCACTAGTGAGCTTTGATATCATTAATAATGTACGAGCAATGATTTGGACTCGTTTAATCATGGATTCCGCCAATCCATTTTGAGTGTGGACATGTGCTACTGGGTGTTCAACATTAATTCCCAGTGCTTCACAATAATCATCAAAAGTCCTTGATGTGAATTCTCCGGCATTATCCATTCTTATATTTTTTATAGAATATTCAGGAAAATGTGCTCGGAGTTTAATAATTTGGCACAAGAGTCGTGCAAAAGCAACATTTCTGGTAGATAATAAACATATGTGGGACCATCTGGATGATGCATCTATTAAGACCATAAAATATCGGAATGGTCCACTTGCTGGATGTATTGGCCCACAAATATCACCATGAATGCGTTGTAAAAATGATGGTGATTCATAACCAACTTTTTCCATATAAGGTTTAGTAATAAGTTTTCCACGTGAACATTGTAACACCCCAAGATATTCGGAGTATGTTACAGCGTCGTGGACCCCTACATGGGACCCACCAGGCTTCCGCTGCGCGTACCCCTCGACTAACCATCTCGGTTAGCGGGGATACACAATCAAATAATACATCATGTGAAAAATACACCCGAAGCAACCGACAAAATGAGCAACCATCGACAACGTAGCAATTTAAAATGATACAACACAGGGTTTGAATTGAAAAGCCTAAGTACTCGCGAGTACAGTCTATCAGTTTATAAATATAGAAAACAACCAAATCGAAATGGACAAAAGAAATAAGTAAACCCGAGTGCACATGTCAACGACCACTCGCCAAGATCCTCGTCGTCCCAGTGCTCGCTCGTCCGGGTGATCATAACCTGAAATCCATAACAAGAATTTCCCCAAAACGGGTCCCCAGAGGGGTTAGCAATTACGCTAGTACAAGTAATCAAGGCAAACCAATCGCTTACACATTTCATAGTATATGCACCAATATCATTTCGAAAACCAAAACAAGACATGTCTTTTAGGAAATAAGCAGTCAAACAATTTGCCGTGGGAACAGGGCTATACCATTGATCCCGCTCCGTGATCCCTAAGGACCCTCCCGAGCTGGCCATATTATAAAACAAATCACGCACACGCATCGCCTTGGGAACAGGGCTATACCATTGATCCCGCTCCGTGATCCCTAAGGACCCTCCCGAGCTGGATAGCGAAACAAACTCGTGAATCCAGGGCTATACCATTGGATTCCCTCCGTGATCCCGTCGGACCCTCCCGAGGTGAGCAATCACACACAATATACATTACTATTTTACGTTAAGCATAAAGGTTTCCAAAAATACTTGCCTTGAATATTTGACGGCCTTGACGGAAAGGAAAGTCAGCGAGCGCTAGGAACCAATGAAACCGAACCTAACGATTCGAAGAATACAATCACAACCATTTCTAAATGAATACGGAATTGGAATACACTCGAAAACCCGCCTACGATTCATGTATATTCGTATATAAACAACAACGAGGGCGGACCACAACCAAACCCTCTCGATTCCGTAAAAATCACGAAATATACCATGAATCCGTAGGGAAACTAAGAATACCAACAAGATTAATCATATTCATCATGAATTAATCAACAAAATGGAACGAATCGGACAAAAACACGAAAACCCCCAATTTTACCAAAAGTAGGGTTCTAAAGATCTAACCTTGATTATTTGGATCAAGGGATGATATCGGACGGATTATTGATGATATAACCTCAAGAACTCCATAGATATGTTGTTAAACAACATGGCTTCAAGCTTAGAACACGCCAGTGCGGAAGAGGAGAAGAAGAAGGTGAAAAATGGCAAGAAAAAGCGTTTGCGGGGCCTTTTATAGGGGTTGGTCTGCCGGACACGGCCCGTGCCGATTGGCACGGTCGTGTCGCCTGGCGGCGAGGGACTCGGCCGTGTCTGCCCGCTGACACGGTCGCGCGCGAGGGCCTTCCGACGATGACCGTCCGACAATGACTTCGGCATGACTCGGCCGTGTCACGGGACACGGTCGGGCGTCTGGCGATCGCTTCGCTTATCCGGAAGAGTACGGCACGGGCCGTGTCGGATGACACGGCCGAAGTTCGGTCGGCGAAACTTTGGCATTTCCGGCCGAGTACGGCACGGGCCGTGTCGGACGACACGGTCGGGTCCGGTCGGCAGTGATCGGCCAAAAACTGAAATGACCATAACTCTCTCGTCCGGACTCCGATTGACTCACCGTTTGAACCATTGGAAAGCTAACTCGGTGTTCTATAATATTGCAAAGATTTAGAATTTTTGGAGTCACCAAAAATTAATGGTGATCTAACAAAATCGAACTCATATGAGGAAAGTTGAAACAATGAACAATAACGAGAATACGATTCAACGGTTGTGAGGAAGGACATCTTGAAAGATACACGAGGTCACTATGACCGAGAAACATACCAAAAATGAAAAATACAAGGGAAAGAAAAATACCGGATATTACATTCTACCCCTCTAAAAATAAGTTTCGTCCCGAAACTTAAGAAACAAACAACTCAGGGTACCTAGCACGCATGCTATCCTCGGTTTCCCAAGTTGCCTCCTCGACACCGTGTCTCGACCACTGCACTTTGACCAAAGGGATGGTCTTATGCCTCAGTCGTTTCTCACGATGCTCTAAAATCTTCAAAGGACGCTCCTCAAAAGTAATATCTTCAGCAATATCAATCTCGCCATAATCGATGACGTGACTAGGATCCGGAACATATTTCCTCAGCTGGGAAACATGAAAAACGCTATGAACATGACTCAGGGCCGGGGGTAACGCCTAGTGGTATGCTAACCCACCGTCTCGCTCGAGAATCTCGAAGGGTCCAATAAATATCGGACTCAACTTCCCCTTCTTCCCGAATCGGAAAACTCCTCTAGTTGGCGACACCTTCAGCAAAACGTGGTCTCCAACCTCGAATTCTAAAGGTCGACGACGGACATCGGCATATGACCACGTCGACTGCGGGCGATCAACATCCTTTCTCGAATTAATTCTATCTTCCGTCTCGTCTCTAAAACGACATCCGGCTCGGTCCCGACTAAATCGGACGCCTCATTCCAACAAATCGGCGATCGACATCGTCCCATAAAGTGCCTCATACGGTGCCATCCGAATCGACGCGTGCCAACTATTGTTGTACGTGAATTCGATCAATGGCAAATGCTCCTCCCGATCATTGCTCCAATCGAGGGCACAAGCACGCAACATGTCTTCGAATGTCCGGATAGTGCGTTCCGACATCCCATCGGCGAGGATGGAAAGAGGTACTCAAATGCAAATGGGTACCCAACGCCTTATGCACCTTGCCAAAAGTGCGATACAAGCGGCCATCACGATCCAAACGATAGACTTGAGTACCGTGAAGCCTCACAATCTGTGCGATAAATATACGACTGACTTCTCCGGCCCCAAGTGTCCTTGATGCCCGAGAAAATGTGCCGACTTGGTCGACGATCAACAATCACCCAAACCATATTCATGCCCGATCTCGATCTCGGCAAACTCGTAATGAAATCCATCGATATATCTTCCCATTTCCATTCGGAGCAGAAGTGGCGCAATAACCCGGTAGGTCGATGCTCGATTTTGACACTGTGACAAGTCAAACATCTCGCCACAAGCGTGCGACCTCCTCCTTCATATCATTCCACGGAAGTTCCTCCTCGGGTCCTTGTACATCTTACTCGAGCCGGGATGAGCGAATAGGGTGTGGAATGGGCCTCACGCAAAATACCTGTCGCAACCTGGATCGTTCGGCACACAAAGCCGACTACGGAATCTCAAAACACCATCCTCGTGAATCACAAACCCAGGAGACTTTTCTGTAAGAACGTTCGCTCGGATGTGAGTAATCATCGGATCCTCTAATTGCTTCAGCTTAATTTCATCGATCAAAGACGACGAAATGTCTAAGGCACAAAATTGCCCGACAGATCCAGGGCAAAAAACCTCAACATCTAACCCGATCAAAGCCCGCGAAGCTCGGGCGAGGCGTAAGGACCTCAAGCGTTCGCAACGCAATCGGTTTCGACTCAAGGCATCGGCCACGACATTCGCCTTACCGGATGATAAAGGATTTCGAGGTCATAATCCTTAATCAACTCTAACCACCTCCTCTGCCTCATATTCAACTCCGTGAGTAAATATGTATTTCAGACTTTTATGATCGGTAAAAATCTGACATGTAGAGCCGAAAAGATAGTGACGCCAAATCTTGAGTGCAAAGACAACCGCCGCTAACTCCAAATCGTGAGTAGGGTAGTTAAGCTCATACGGCCTCAACTGTCTCGACGCATAGGCAATGGTCTTGCCGTGCTGCATCAATACGCACCCAAGACCCTGACCCGAAGCATCGCTATACACGGTGAATCCCTCGTTGCCACATGGCAACGCCAGAACCGGAGCTGAAGTCAAACGCTTCTTCAGTTCCTCAAAACTCGACTGCCTCTCATCGGTCCACACGAACTTCTCGGATTTCTGGAGCAACTGTGTAAGTGGTCGAGCTAGTTTTGAGAAACCCTCGACGAACCTACGATAGTAGCCAGCCATACCCAAGAAACTACGGACCTCCTTCACATTTGTGGGCGATGCCCAATCCAACACTGCCTCAATTTTCTGCGGATCCACTCGAACTCCCTCGGCTGAAATCACGTGACCCAAAAACATCACTTCCTTCAGCCAGAACTCACATTTCGAGAACTTCGCGTAGAGTTGCTCGGTCCTCAAAATGTCCAACACTACCCGCAAATGATGGGCATGCTCGTCCTCGTTCCTCGAATAAATAAGAATATCGTCAATGAAGACGACGACACACTTATCCAAATACTCGATAAAGACCTTGTTCATCAACTGCATGAACACCGCCGGCGCGTTAGTTAACCCGAAAGGCATAACTACAAACTCATAATGTCCGTATCTCGTCCGAAAAATTGTTTTGACGTCGGACTCCCTCACCGGAGCCGATAGTACCCGATCTCAAATCAATCTTTGAGAATACCGCCGCTCCAGAACCGATCGAACAAGTCGTCAATTCTCGGCAAAGGATACATTCTTGATGGTCAACTTGTTGATTCACGATAGTCGATACACAAACGTAGTGAACCATCCTTCTTACGTACAAACAAGACCGGTGCGCCCCAAGGCGAGGCGCTCGGTCGAACATACCCCGACTCAAGAAGTTCACTCAATTGTTTCTTCAACTCGACATCTCTGAAGGTGCCATGCGATACGGCGCCTTGAAATCGAGCCGCACCCGGCTCTAACTCTATAGCAAACTCAACCTCACGATCCGGTGGCAATCCGGCAACTCGTCGAAATACATCGAAACTCACTAACTGGAATCGATGAAAGCTCGACTCCACCATTCTCCGCCTTCAAGGCGTAGCACCAATAACCAAGTACACCCTTTTCGCAGAGTTTCATCGCCTTCAAGGCGTTAATAACAAACTTGGTTTCTCTTTCGCCTGCGAAAGAGTGTTGATGCCGTCCTCGGCTAACATGGTAATGATCCTCGTGCGGTAGTTCATGATTGCACCATGCCGTTCGAGCCAATCATTCCCGAGAATTAAATCCTCGCCCTCGATACTCACAACAATAAGATTAGAGAGCCAAGCCCTCTCACAAATAATCACAGAACAGTCCCGGACTTCCCGATCACCGACAATTCTATCACCGCTAGGAAGTTTAACGATGAAAGGCTCGCAAGGTGACAAGCAGTCGAGACTCAAACGGCGTACACACTCTAGAGAAATGAATGAATGCGTAGCACCCGAATCAAAAAGCACACCGACAGAATGAGAATGGATAAGAACGGCACTGCCGCCACACGATGCTCTTGGGTCATCGGCCCTCCTCATCTCGTATGTACGCGGGGTCAGGCGGAGCCGACACTGGAAGCTCCACCCCTAGCGGGCTGACCCCGACCTCTACCTCGGCCGGCACTCGGTGGAGGCGGCGGAGCAATTGAGCCCTGGTTCACACTCGGCTCCATAGGTGCTGGGTGAGAAGAACGGGCACCGCGAAGCTGTCTGAGCTGATCACAAAAAGAAGCCTTGTGGCCCGACTGACCACAAGTATGACAAGTCAAAGGTGGACGAGGACAATCCCGGTTCTTATGACCCGAAAAGCCGCAGTTAAAGCATGTGAGCTCACGAGTGGGGGTTCCGGCACCCGAAAGCTCCCAGAGAAACGAGCCGAAGCCCGTAGAAATATTCGCGGCTCGAGATTTCTGCTGGCCTCCACTCTTGGGACCGAGAAAAGTTTCCGACCGACTTACGCTTCTTGCTCTCGCGAGCCAAATCGCTAGCGATCACCGACATATCATAGCGGGAGCTCGACTCGATAATCCTTCAAGGTAGTACAGACGAGCCCAGACATATAGTCCCGAATGGACAGTTTCATTCTCTGGAAAAATGGAAAATCTTGTCGCTCTCTTCGACAACTTGGGTCTTCACATAACCCAACTCCTTGTTAAAATCGGCAATAGCTTGGGATACGGGGATATCCCGTGGTTGAGCATCAAAGAAAGCATGCACTCGAGCCTGTCTGACCGGCCATGGACAATACTCGGTCTCCATCAACTCCTGAAACTCGGCCCACGAAGCAACATGATCTTTGGGACCAACGACCTCCCACCAATCTGTAGCATCTCCCGTGAGAAAGTATTGAGCAATAGGGACCTTACGGTCCTCGGGGCAGTTGGTAGCGATGAATACTTTGGATATCTCCTTGATCCACCCTTCCCGGCCGATCGGGTCCGAAGCTCCTGGCGGGGAGGATGCATCTTGATGACATCCTGAAGCCGCGATCCGCTCCGCCCGATTAGCATGGGCCTGGTTGGGGTTACGGACCGCTGAGCTATAGCCGCCATTTGGTTAACCATTTGTTGCATAACGGCCGCAATACCAAGATCGGCGCGCTCTGAGAAGAAGCATGATTGTGACGGTCGCCGTCTGCCCGGCTCTGAAAGAGTGCGACGTGTTGCCCCACCGCCGCCCCACGTCCTCGGCCGCGTCCACGGCCACGACCACGACCACGGTTTCCTCCGGCATCCATACTGAAGTTGAGAGATAACAGAAGTATATCGATGATGAGTAAGGGAGGAAAAGCAACTACGATTCAAAAGTGGAAATACAATGCAAGAAACAAAAGAGCCGAATGAGAAAACTTACGAGCACCTTTGGAAATCTTGGGATCTTTGGCGGTGTGACAATGTGCAAAACAAATACGACTAGACCCAAATAACCAACAAGCCTAGGTATCCATAAACCTAGAGCTCTGATACCATTTTCTGTAACACCCCAAGATATTCGGAGTATGTTACAGCGCCGTGGACCCCTACATGGGACCCACCAGGCTTCCGCTGCGCGTACCCCTCGACTAACCATCTCGGTTAGCGGGGATACACAATCAAATAATACATCATGTGAAAAATACACCCGAAGCAACCGACAAAATGAGCAACCATCGACAACGTAGCAATTTAAAATGATACAACACAGGGTTTGAATTGAAAAGCCTAAGTACTCGCGAGTACAGTCTATCAGTTTATAAATATAGAAAACAACCAAATCGAAATGGACAAAATAAATAAGTAAACCCGAGTGCACATGTCAACGACCCTGGCCAGCATCCTCGTACTGTCCCAGTGCTCGCTCGTCCGGATGATCATAACCTGAAATCCATAACAAGAATTTCCCCAAAACGGGTCCCCAGAGGGGTTAGCAATTACGCTAGTACAAGTAATCAAGGCAAACCAATCGCTTACACATTTCATAGTATATGCACCAATATCATTTCGAAAACCAAAACAAGACATGTCTTTTAGGAAATAAACAGTCAAACAATTTGCCGTGGGAGCAGGGCTATACCATTGATCCCGCTCCGTGATCCCTAAGGACCCTCCCGAGTGGCCATATTATAAAACAAATCACGCACACGCATCGCCTTGGGAGCAGTGGCTATACCATTGATCCCGCTCCGTGATCCCTAAGGACCCTCCCGAGCTGGCTAGCGAAACAAACTCGTGAATCCAGGGCTATACCATTGGATTCCCTCCGTGATCCCGTCGGACCCTCCCGAGGTGAGCAATCACACACAATATACATTACTATTTTACGTTAAGCATAAAGGTTTCCAAAAATACTTGCCTTGAATATTTGACGACGCAACGAACGGAAAGGAAAGTCACCGACGAACGCTAGAACCAATGAAACCGAACCTAACGATTCGAAGAATACAATCACAACCATTTCTAAATGAATACGGAATTGGAATACACTCGAAAACCCGCCTACGATTCATGTATATTCGTATATAAACAACAACGAGGGCGGACCACAACCAAACCCTCTCGATTCCGTAAAAATCACGAAATATACCATGAATCCGTAGGGAAACTAAGAATACCAACAAGATTAATCATATTCATCATGTTTTAATCAACTAACCGGATCGATTCGGTCACATTCACGTAAACCGCCTATTTTACCAATAGTAGGGTTCTAAAGATCTAACCTTGATTATTTGGATCAAGGGATGATATCGGACGGATTATTGATGATATAACCTCAAGAACTCCATGGATATGTTGTTAAACAACATGGCTTCAAGCTTAGAACACGCCCAGTGCGGAAGAGGAGAAGAAGAAGGTGAAAAATGGCAAGAAAACGTCTGCGGGGCCTTTTATAGGGGTTGGTATCTGCCGGACACGGCCCGTGCCCGATTGCGCGGTCGTGTCGCCTGAGATGGCGGCGAGGACTCGGCCGTGTCTGCTTGACACGGTCGCGCGCGGAGGGCCTTCCGACGATGACCGTCCGGCTGACTTCGGCATGACTCGGCCGTGTCACAGGGACACGGTCGGGCGTCTGGCGATCGCTCGGCTTATCCGGAAGAAATGCAGCCGCGGGCGTGTCGGATGACGGGCCGAGTTGGTCGGCGAAACTTTGGCATTTCCGGACGAGTGCAGCCGCGGCCGTGTCGGACGACACGGTCCGGTCGGCGATGATCGCCAAAATCAAACGACCATAACTCTCCCGTCCGGATTCCGATTGACTCACCGTTTGAACCATTGGAAAGCTAACTCGATGTTCTATAATATTGCAAAGATTTAGAATTTTTGGAGTCACCAAAAATTAATGGTGATCTAACAAAATCGAACTCATATGAGGAAAGTTGAAACAATGAACAATAACGAGAATACAGTTCAACAGTTGACAGGAAGGACATACTGAAAGATACACGAGGGTCACTATGACCGAGAAATATACCAAAAATGAAAAATACAAGGGAAAGAAAAATACCGGATATTACAAACATGATTCACAAAAATAATCTTTGGACATTAGCATTTTTGTGCCCTTTAATGGATGTCCATGAGTATTTTCAATAATCCTACGCAACATAGAAGTTCCTGGGTGCCCAAGGCGATCATGCCATAACCCAAATATATCAGGATTCACCAGCTTCCAAGCCATGGTAGCGTAGGTTTCAAAAGCTCGAATAGGGACACAATCTGATCCAGAAGTTGTTGCTTCAATCTTCTCGTGGACAAGTCGAGTTTCCATTTTATAGGATGTGATACATAGATATTCTTTATTATTCTCAATCACTGTTTCCAAGTGATAGCCATTTAGGCGTACATCCTTAAAACTCAGTAGATTTCGTTTTGATCTACCAGATAATAACGCATTTTCAATGTGTAAAATTGTTCCATTAGGCAACATCACAGTTGCATTCCCAGAGCCATCAATAATCTCTACGGGACCAGATATAGTTGTAACGTGTGTCTTGCATAATTTCATGCTCGAGAAATATGCTTTATTTGTAAATATTGAGTGTGTTGTTGCACTATCAACAAGACAATTGTGTACCTGTTCGATTCTTTCCATTTGTATTCCTGTTGAATCAAATCATCATATAATAAATATTTAAGACATGAAATATTTTTTTTATTGAGATTGGAAATGTAAACATACATATTTTTTTTTCAATAATACATTTTTGTATGTATCATTAGTGCCGATACAAGGCCAACAATATAAATGATAAATAAAACACCAATCCAGAATAATTCCGGAGGGAAGTCTTTGCTAAACATCAGTATTATGAGCATGCTGATCATTGTGAAAATAAAGACGAGAGATCCGTTAATCATTTTCGAAGAAAGTCGGATGAAGATACTTAAGAATTTCTATAAGAGGGTAGAGAATATGAGTGAGTTGTTGAATAAAATGTGTGCATTGTTGTTGCCCAAAATATTTATCCGAAGATTAAATACTGCTGGAAGACGGACAACAAACAAGGTCGCGGGAGCACTTCCGAGAGAAGATAAATAAAACAAGATTTGCCGGGTTTGTTAGGCCCGGGCTTGAATGCTCTCGCGAGATGTTATTAATACAAATATTCGTGGATACAAGTATTAATGAGAGAAATCTAAATACAATGAGTGTAAAAAGACTCTGTTGATCCGGCTCTTGAGCGAAGCTCGGTGTTCTTCGTCCCGCCGATAATCTGCTGGATGAGATAGGCCGGGAGAAGTAAGACCGAAAGAAAGCTGTTGCCAAGAGTTGGATGTTAGCCAAGTGTGAGTAATTTGCTTCTGTATTGTGTGAAATGCGAAGGAAGCTGAAGAGAGTTGAAATCTCGGTTCGGTGCAGAAGAGTTTCGGTCCTTATACAAGTGCCTGCTGCCTTGTATATATAGAGGCTGAGAGGCCCTGTCCCCTAGTGGGCGATCGTCTTTCGGCATTTAATACAATGGGGCGATCGCCCTAAAGGTTACGTGGGTTGCCTGCCAAAAGTCCAAAGCTACAGCTGGTGGCCAGCCGTGCGGTCCAATGAGGATCCAGCACGCGTCCGGAAGCACTGTCACCGGAGGTCCCACTTTGTTACTTTCGGCGGACTTTGTCAGTAGGTGACAGGCTGTAGTCACATGTCTTGTCCGCCAACTCCTTTCGCAGTGCAGGCCATCTTTGGTAGGTGAGGTAGGTGACAAGTTTGTCGGCGCCTTTTGTGGATCTGCACGTGGGTCTGTCCTGTTTGCTCGGCCTTGGCCGATTGGATGGCCATCGGCCCATCCGAAGGTTGGCAATGGTCGGTCACCAAGGGTCGATCTGCAGTTGCACAGAGAGGTCTGTCTCCAAAGGTCGATCGGCAGATGCCCGAGAGGATCGTCAGCTAGTCGATCGCCCGAGTCGGCCGAGTGCCGAGTGATGATCGTATTCGAGGTCGATCGCTCGCACGGGACTTGTCCCGGGACCTTCCTTTGCCGATTTAGCCGGGTCCATTGGGTTGAGGCTTGGTCGCACAGTCGCCGCCGGCAGATCCGCCTTGCCGCTCGGCGATAAGTCGGTCGCTCGGCCTCGGAGGCGATCGCGGTCGGAAGGTGTTAAATCTTGACACAACAATTGCCCCGACTTGCTCCTATGTTGAAGACATGGGGCGAGGTGGTTCTTGCTGGCGATCGCGTCTGGATGAGGACGGGCGATCTTGCTGAGCTGACTTAGGACTCGGACTTGGGCTATCATAGTCGATTGGCTTAGCTATCTTTCGGTCTTGTACCTGCAAAAAACAACATTGGCCGATCCCCCATGGAAACTTGGTGGTTTCGCTTGTTTGAGGAATCGTGCACAGTCGCAGAGATCGATGGACCGACCCCATGACCGTGTCTTGGTGCGCGAAGACAATGAGTGCCTCGTGACTCACTTTATTATGAGGGTCCTCTGTTAGGCTGCGCCTCGCCTTGTATTTAAACGAAAGGCGTGCGGTCTTGGTCTAGAGGAGTCCTTGCGCGGGGCAGCGTCGGATGAATCAACTCCACGCCCGCGGCTTGTTAGCTCTGCTTCCACCTCGGCCAGCCATGGAGATGGCCGACCTCGACGGTGTACGTTGAGACGGGGTTGCGGAATGAGTCCACTGATTAATGTTGGAGAGCCCTCCGACTACGCCGGCCTCGTATTTAAACGAAGGGCGGGCGATCTCGGCCGAAAGGGACCTTGCATGGCCGAAGCAGCCGGTTCCATCGACTGCCAGGGCCATGGCTTTATGATGTGCGGTGGAGGCGATCTTGTGCCTTAGTCCGTCATGTTGTATCTGGAATGTAGATGGCGATCGTGTCCTCGGTTGCGGATGATGTAGCGTGATGATCGGCGATCGGGCGAAGATCGCGATCGTCGCTCGGCCGCGATCGCTTATTCGTAGGTCGATATTAGCGATCGGGCGGGAGATCGTCGTCCGGTGCCGATCGCGCCGCTCACGAGCTAAGAAGAAACCTTTGCACGCCGGAAAATTCGGCTCTAGCCGGAAGGCTGCATAGGTCGTAGGTTGGGTCTTCGTAAGATGCCTGAACATAGGCGAAAAACCCTGAAAACCTCCTAGGACCGCGTAGAGGGCGGTCTCATCGCTTATGGGCTCGCCATTGAGGATGATTACGTCTACCCGATCGATGTAGTCCGAGTCGGACTCTTCTTCTCCCTGCTTGATTTGCATCATGCGAAGGGGACCTTCGGGCAGACGACCACGGTGGCGAAGTACTCAGTGAAGCCGTGCGCCAGCTCGTTAAAGGAGCCAATGGACCGAGGTGGCAATGAAGTGTACCACCGGTGGGCGAGGTCGTCCAGCGTCAGAGGGAACATTCGGCATCTGGTCGCGTCAGATGCCCCGCACCTATCATGTAGATGTTGAACTTCCTCAGTGCACTTGGGGTCCGATCGCCCCTCGTACACGGTGTTTGCGGGAGCGATCTGTCGCACGGGGAGAGCTCGATGTCGATCGCGAGCGGCTCGCTTGGCGGCGATCGTCTTCTTGGCGCCGCCCGGATTCGAGAGCGCCTTCATGTCGTTAAGCCGACGTTGCATTGCGGCCATCGCCGTGGCTTGGTCGCTTGCCGATCGGCTTTGGGAGCAGGAGCCGAGGCGATCGTGTACCGATCTCCGGCTCCGCGCCGACCTCGGCAATTCGGGCGAGGGGAGCCAGACGGCCAGCCGCCTTCCGGGAGTCGGGTAGGCCGAGCTCCCGGTGACGGACTCAAACTCCGTCGTCTCGTAGCCGGGCCGGATGCCCGTGAGCTGTGTCGGGTCACCGCCTGTGCGATCGAAGACAGAGGTGCCCAGGCGCGAGCGCCTCTTCTGCGGACGGAGCCTCTGGCGATTGCTCGGCCAAGAGTGCCTTGAGCTTCCGCTTGATCTCCGGCGAGAGACCGGGGCGAGCCGGAGGCGCGTCGAGAGCACTCCGTCGCTCCTGTAGGACGGCCAGGGCCCCTTCGATCTGTTCCTTGGTTCGGAACCGATCGAGCGAGAGGCTTGGGCCGCCGTCCAGGGACGGGATCGAGCGTCTCTGACCGCGGCGGCTACCTTCCACCATCGGCTGTGGCTCGGACTGGAACGGAGCAGGGGGTTTGGCCGGCTGATCAGCGGCTTTCTTCGACGCGGAGGCGGAAGACATGATTTCTGAAGGATTTCTTTTGAAGTGCAGTAAGTGTCACTTCAAGTATCTGCCCCGAGAACAGTGAGTGTTCTTCGGGACGGTAGGTGTAAAAATTCGAGGGTTGGATCGCCCTTCTTCTAGCGCCAATTGTTGTTGCCCAAAATATTTATCCGAAGATTAAATACTGCTGGAAGACGGACAACAAACAAGGTCGCGGGAGCACTTCCGAGAGAAGATAAATAAAACAAGATTTGCCGGGTTTGTTAGGCCCGGGCTTGAATGCTCTCGCGAGATGTTATTAATACAAATATTCGTGGATACAAGTATTAATGAGAGAAATCTAAATACAATGAGTGTAAAAAGACTTTGTTGATCCGGCTCTTGAGCGAAGCTCGGTGTTCTTCGTCCCGCCGATAATCTGCTGGATGAGATAGGCCGGGAGAAGTAAGACCGAAAGAAAGCTGTTGCCAAGAGTTGGATGTTAGCCAAGTGTGAGTAATTTGCTTCTGTATTGTGTGAAATGCGAAGGAAGCTGAAGAGAGTTGAAATCTCGGTTCGGTGCAGAAGAGTTTCGGTCCTTATACAAGTGCCTGCTGCCTTGTATATATAGAGGCTGAGAGGCCCTGTCCCCTAGTGGGCGATCGTCTTTCGGCATTTAATGCAATGGGGCGATCGCCCTAAAGGTTACGTGGGCTGCCAAAAGTCCAAAGCTACGGTGGTGGCCACCGTGCGGTCCAATGAGGATCCAAAGACGCGTCCTAAGCATCACCGGAGGTCCCACTTTGTTACTTTCGGCGGACTTTGTCGATAGGTGACAGTGTAGTCACATGTCTTGTCCGCCAACTCCTTTCGCAGTCTGGGCCATCTTTGGTAGGTGAGGTAGGTGACAAGTTTGTCGGCGCCTTTTGTGGATCTGCACGTGGTGCCGTCTGCTTTGCTCGGCCTTGCCGACTGGATGGCCATCGGCGACCATCGAAGGTTGGCAATGGTCGGTCACCAAGGGTCGATCGGCAGATGCCCAGAGAGGTCGGTCACCAAAGGTCGATCGGCAGATGCCCAGAGAGGATCGTCCGCTAGTCGATCGCCCGGAGTCGGTCGCCGAGTGCCGAGTGATGATCGTATCTGAGGTCGATCGCTCGGTACCGGGACTTGTCCTGGGACCTTCCTTTGGCCGATTTAGCTGGTCCGCTGGGTTGAGGCTTGGTCGCCTGGTCGCTGCTCGGCAGATCCGCCTTGGCCGCTCGGCAGTAAGTCGGTCGCTCGGCCTTGGAGGCGATCGCCGGTCGGAAGGTGTTAAATCTTGACACAACATGCATATTTATAGAATCAAAAATCACTATTACTAGCCGTTTATAGCCGTTGGAAGTGGGAGAATTTTAATATAAAAATATAGATGATTTTATTGATGTTTATATTATACATAAAGAAATACACACAAAAATAACTGGGGTATTACAAGCCAGAAAGTAAATATACGACATATAATTGCATAAATATTTTATTTCAGCCATTCATCGTCATGTCCCACTGAACCAGGATCTTCAAGGAAATCTGCTAGCTCAAGTGATTTCCAGTCCTGGTCAGGATTTTCATCAAATATGTTCCCAGATGTGTTGGCCTCAATAACTTTGGATGGCTCGAATGTTTCGGTGGTATGAGCCTGGGCATCTTTGCCTTTATTTTTTAGCGATGCTTGGTATGAATCCACACGGTGTTGGGAAGTACGACAATATTTAGCCCAATGTCCAGTTATACCACATCTACGACATGGATCATCACCAGAATTTTCCATAGGCATTTTTCCTTTATCACGATGCCCGTGAATTGACTGCCTTGGTGAGACGTACTATTTATTTTGAAGGGAATAATGATAATTATCACGATTATTATAGTTACGTCCGCCGCGGTCATTTCTGTAATTATTTTGACGGTAGCCACCACGTCCACCACTTTTTCGGGTTCTACGCCCGGGTCTATTTTCACGGCTCTTGAACCAGCCGGCAGCTCTACCAGAGCTGGTATGTGCTTCAGGTTCGACACGGGACCCAGAGAGTCGTAGTTCATGATTTTTTAATAATAACTCATTTGTCTTCTCAGCCGTTAGAAGAACTGAAATAAGCTCAGAATATGTTTGAAATTGTCGTTGCCTGTATTGTTGTTGAAGCACCATATTTGAGGAGTGCATTGTGGTGAATGTTTTTTCCAGCTTATCAGTCTCAGATAGCTGTGTACCGCACAAGGCCAGTCGAGTCAATTTTAAATAAGGCTGAATTATAATCAGCAACAGATTAAAATCTTGCAATCTTAGTAGTTGCCATTCATATTGAGCCTGTGGCAATATTATAGTTCTGGTGTGATCAAATCTGTCTTTGAGCTTCTTCCAGAGCTCAGAAGGCCTTTCAATTTGTATATATTCATTCTTCAGATCCTCGGATAAATGATGGCGCATGAATATCATTGCATTTGCCTCATTTTTAATATCGGCATTCGCAAGTTCCACAGATTCCAAGGTAGTAGTCAATCCCATACCTTGGAGGTGCAATTTAACATCAAGGCACCATGATAGATAGTTATTTCCAGTGACATCGAGGATCTGGAATTTTTTTTTTCAATTCCGGCCATTTTCTCTACAAGGATAAAAACGAGTTAGTATAAATATATTCAAACTCGAATAATACTAACCTTTTCCGAGTAATAACTCGTGCTGATAACGTGTTGTGAAATACTTTATAATTTATATTTTTATAAGATATACAAAATAAATAACAATATATAAAATATGGAGATTGATAATATGTAGAATATGTTTTGTAGTAGTAGTATATTTCTTTCTTTCTCAATGGTGTAACATTACATCTTGGAGCAAGCTATTTATAGACAAAGTTATACTACCATTTCAACAAATGTGTACATCAATTGTCAACAATGGTACACTACAATTCCAATTTGTCCACCTTTAAAGTTTGAATCAATCCTTTTTGGTTTGTCAAAAGTTGTAGGCAATATTTTTCTTCTTTGACAATTAATTGTGCTAAAGTCCACGATTCATCACAAAACTTACCGCATAAGAATATTTTTCCAATCTGTGTTTCTCCTCCTATTACACTCTAGTCTATTTATATATAGACTAGTTTTATATTGGATATGGTCCGGAATCCCAAGCCCAAACATAAGGTGGAATCGACTATCAACTATATTTCTCTGTAGTGAGTTGGAAAGATCTAGAACACTAGAAAAAATTCAATGAATTTGTATGATATTTTATTAATTTAGGTTTATTTTTTTATTATGAATTCTTGTAAGTCATTGAAATGATTAATTCAAACTATGTATAAGAAAGGAATGATTTGATATACTTATATTTTTGGGCCTTGGTAAATGGGCCACTCATTGATTTATCGGTTCATTTTTTATATATAAACTTAGACGTAGAGTATTTGGGTCACATGAGTTTGTTACTATGTAATAACAGTAATAGTGGAAAGTGTGTCACTAATAGTGATTTGAAATTGATTTCAAAATTTGTATTTGGCTTTTATAATAATAATAAAAAATGGGCAATCAGTTGTGTATGTACTTGATGTGTGAATACGAAAATTGGCTTGAATTTGGATAATAGCACTGTTTTAAATAGCATTTCGTAAATGGCGTATATCGGTATAAGCGTGAAATTATTATAAGCTACGTAAGCATCCAAAATCGCGTTTTGGACAAATAACGTAGGCTTTTTGATGACGTGACACGTTTTTTATCCAAATAGCGTTGGCTATTTGAGCTATAGCGTAAATAGCGTAGGCTATTTGAGAAATTTTAATTTTGATCATATTTTTTATTTTAATTATATATTTTTATTTTAATTACAAATATTTTTTAATTATTATTTTATTACTTTTATATCTATATAAACTATAAAGTTCTATCAAATTTGTTACAAAATATAGTTTTCTAATAATTCTTAGATATATGTAGTGTCAAAGATAATGACAAATAACAAATGATAAATAACCGATAGGAAAACTTGTTGATGAGTTCATTAAAAAAACGGTGGATTGTAGCTAAACGAATATGATATTTATACATTTATTTTCATATATTCTTATTTTAAGTGTTACTAGTTATAATTTGAACTTGATTTATATTAACTTATGACAAAAAATTATATATTATATAGATATATTTTATTTTTTTATATAAAATAGTAGGAACGCTAAACCTGCGCTATACGCTACGCGCTATCAGAACAAAAACGCTACACATCAACGCTGCGCTATTTAAAACACTGGATAATAGTAATAATGGTGCATAAAGAAAGCGATTAGCATTCAATCCAAATGGGGTAGTTAAGCTAAGGGGCTGTTTGTTTGGCTCTTAATAGTTACATTAAGATCCTACCTCTGAATCGCTAAGAGACCAGGACTGTTTGGCAAAAAAAATATGACCTCTTAATGGTAACAATAACCTCTTAACCATTAAGCATCCATACACTCTCTCAACCATTAAGAGGCAAACAATTTCCAGATTTACCCATCCTCTTAAATTAAGAATTCTTATTCATAATTATTATTTTTTTAAATAAATTTAAATAAAAAAATATTAGACATAATTATTATTATAATTTTCTAATGAATTAAATTAAAAAATATTATACATAATTATTATTATTTTAAATGAATTAAATTAAAAAATATTATGCATAATTATTATTATTGTTTCAAATGAATTAAATTTAAAAATATTATACATAATAATATTATTATTATTATTTTAAATAAATTAAATTTAAAAATATTATACACAATTATTTATAAAAATTATGGTTTTTATTTATAAAAAAGAGAGGTTTTGGTACGCAATGGGGGAAATGAGATTTTTAATCGCTACTTTTATATAGAAGGGTAAATTAGTAATTTGATACCATTCAGAGTTGCCATTCAGAACAGTTACCAAACAACCAAATTTCATTATGCACTCAACCATACAGAGTCTCTCAACCATTTTGACCTCTCAACCATTCTGCACTAAATCATTCAGCAACTGTCAAAACAGCCCTAAGATTGTGTTTTCTTCCTACGGCGATTAGCTTCATTAATTAAATACGATCAAATACATTAAAATCGGTACTCCCTCCATATTTTTATTGTATGTAAATAATTGTCTTATTTTTGGATTTCAATGCAGATATGGAGTATTCAATTGAGAATACTCTAACGTGTTATTCAATTGAGAATATTCAAATTGAGATGATTAATACATAATTAAATGAATTGTATAATATATATACTATATAATACTTATCCCCCTTAATTTAATGTGGAATGGTGATTTAATTGTAACTTTTAATTATAAATATATGAAGAGACTATTTTAATTGTAACTTTTAATGTAAATAAATTAATTTAAATACAAAAGTTATGATAAACATCACAATGCAAATGCACCTTCTAATACACAAGGTGATTAAAATGAACTTTTAAATGATAGTATAAATTACAAAATGGTTAAATTTTAGCTATGAAATCTTAGATACAATCGGTGCATCGCACGAGTTGAATAAACAAAAACAATCCCGGAGCAACATACGGGTTAGTAAAGCCTCATTTCATATAACTAATTACATAGACTAAAATAAAAGGACAATAACAATAAAAAAACATATAAACTTCTCTAAAAGGCATTTAAATCCTGTCATCTGCTCATTCAACCGTCTGCCCCAACATTACGTACAAAATGCGTGCACCTTCTAATACACAAGGTGATTAAAATGAACTTTTAAATGATAGTATAAATTACAAGATAGTTAAATTTTAGCTATGATATCTTAGATACAATCGGTGCATCGCACGTGTTGAATAAACCAAAAACAACCCCGGAGCAACATACGGGTTAGTAAAGCCTTATTTCATATAACTAATTACATAGACTAAAGTAAAAGGACAATAACAATAAAAAAATATATAAACTTCTCTAAAAGGCATTTAAATTCTGACATCTGCTCATTCAACCGTCTGCCCCAACATTACGTACAAAACACGTAGATATTCAACAAAAAACCGTGCATCGCACGGGTTGGATAATGCTTCGTAGTATTCTAAATTAACCAAAAATATACTTATAGCCACTCGAATTTCATTTATATACAATTAAATGATATAAAAAAAGAACTATATAATAAGATTTCAATATAATTAACAAGATAAATTACATGATATTAGTAGTTTTAAATTTAATTAAATATATTTGATTATACATTCTTTGATAGGTCTATTCCTCATAATTACATTGTATTGATGGTGGGCAGAAAGAGAGAGGAGGAGAGAGAAAGTCTAAATTGGTTGTAAAAGAGTGTCTTGGGAATGGAAAAAATAAACACCCTCCCTTTTGCATGCTACGTTTGTGCACACATCAAGTCAAGAAGCGAAGGGAGAGATAACCGCAACGCTAGCCAAGTTGGTGGAGTAGGTGAGCACGGGAATGAAAGGTCACGAGTTCGATTTCTCCTATCAATAATTTTTTGGTTGAGTCATCGCGCATGGAGAACTGCTAGTGTTTCACTAGTTGGTGTAGTTTGCGCTATTACGTCCACTTGAGGTTTATTCTTGTAATCGAAGAGTTGCCATACTGCGGCCCACCGTCATAAAAAAAAAGGCAGAGACTCTGCGTAAAGTTAAGAGAGAGAGAGAGGGGAGAGAGAGACGGTGGCAGCATCGCTACCTACGTTTTCATGACCTCATCACCCATCCGCAGGTCGTCAGATATGATGACATAAGCAATCGGGTAATCACAACCGATAGTGGTTGAGATACAATAATCGAGCAGGTATTTTCGAATTTGTGCTTTATATTGAATATATATGTAAATAATTTATGAAATAAGAAGTGAATGTTGAAGATTTGATTAATTGATTGAGTGTAGGATGGCCCTAGATTGACGGTATGCAAGGAACGCGGTGAGTTCAATTGGAACTTTATGAATGCTGTCTCCGAAAATCGACCTAGCCCGTCCAACTCCACGAATGAAATTTCTATTTCGAGCTTTGCAGTTACACTATTCTTATATTTTTCCTGTGTGGTGAATTTTGTTTATGGTCCGGGTGGTTCCGATGAGAGTGACGATGGCGACAGTGGGAGCGGCGGTGCACAAGCTATGAAGAAAGCATAAGATAGGGTTCGATCCAAATTTTAACCAAGTTATATTTTGAAGTGACTTATAGTACAGTTCAATTTCGAAATCAAAATCATAGTTTTAAGCACGATTTATTCGACGGTCAAGTTATATTTTTCCTGCAATACACTATTCTTATATTTTTATTTTTCAAATCTATTGTTTTTCGAATGAGATCATTAATATTTTCGTAAGAAGCTATAAATATGAAATTATAGATTTTTTTTTGGCCGTATGTTTTGTCTGTGATGGATTATTACTGAGCGCGTTAATGTGGCGGAGATAATTTTGCTTTTTGAAGTGGAAAGTCAGAATTTTGTTATTTTCAATATGCTAATTGAGGATTGCTTTAGATTTAGCTATTAGATATTGTTATGTTAACAGATTGATAAAAACGAATCGTGGTTAATCTATATATATATATATAATAGCGTTACGGATTCTAAACACTAAATTAATTCTCTCTCCTAAGTGGTATTCTCTCAATTTTGGGTTCCTATTTATCTAAAATCTTGAATCTCACATCAATTTAGAATGACTTGCGCCCCGTTTCTTTTGGACTTATTTTTCGATTTTCAATTCGATTCGATTGATTCAGGTCCAATTCGATTCGATTGATTCGATTATTATTATTATTATTATTATTATTATTATTATTATTATTATTATTTTTTAGTTTTTATTATTAATAATAATAATCTTGGTTATTATTATTGTTATTATTACTAAATAATATTTACTATTATTAATAATAATATTTATTATTATCGTTGTTGTTGGTGTTGATTATTATTATTATTATTATTTATCATTATTATTATAGTTATTATCGTTATTGTTATTAGAGAATTTTTTTTTTACACTAAAAGTTTTTGGGCTAATTTGAAGTTACACCACAACCTTTTTTTTCATCTGACACCAAAACCTTTCAAAAATTTTGAAATCACATAAATGTTGTGGATGGAGTTAGGAATTTCCGTAAGAAAAATAAAAAGTAAAAAAAAAATCTGAAAATTCTGGAAAATCTAAAAAATTTGAAAAAAATAAAAAAAAAATCTGAAAATTCTGGAAAATCTAAAAAATATGAAAAAAATAAAAAAATTCTCAAAATTATGGAAAATTCCGCAAAATTTAAGAAATCTGAAAAAAAAAATCGGAACTTTTATTTTTTTAGAAAAATTATCTTGAATAATAATATTAAAAATCAGATCTATTATTTAAAATTCAAAAATAAAAAGTCAAAAATAAAAAAAAAATCTAGAAAATTTAAAATAAAAGTTCAAATTCTGGAAAATTCTGGAAAATTTAAAATAAAATTCTGAAAATTCTGAAAATAATAATATTAAAAATCAGAACTTTTACTTTTTATTTTGAATTTTAAATAAAAGATCTGATTTTTAATATTATTATTCTAGATAATTTTTTCTTAAAAAATAAAAGTTCCGATTATTTTTCAGATTTTTTAAATTTTCCAGAATTTTTAGAATTTTTTATTTTTTACTTTTTATTTTTGAATTTTAAATAAAAAATTCAGATTTTTTCCAGCAGCGCCTTTCTTTTTTTCTTCTCCCAAAAACTCAGCAATTCCAAAAACTATTTTTTATAAAAAAGAAAAATAATATAAAATCAGCAATTCCTAACAATTGGATCACCAGACGTACCGAGGTCGCAAATTAAAAGGTGTTAATTATATGCCATGTGTCATCTAGTTATTGGTTAACATTAATTTTTTTAGGATAAAATTTATCTGATAAAAAAAATAACTTTAACAAAAAAATTAAAAAATAATTAATATCCCAAAATTCATGGTTTTCATTCCCTACAAATAGAGCCCAATATTGATATATTTTCATCACATCAATCTTTCTCCTCATTTCAATCCTTTCGTTATCTTGACAAATTCCAAAAAAACTTTCAGTTTTATAATTATAATTACGTTTTAAAATAGTATCAATAATATTATAATATTTTTATTAACCTAACTATTATTTTTTGTTATTAACCTAACTATTATTTTTTGTTAATGTTTTTATATAATATTGATCATTTATATTTTATTATATTATTATTTTTATTATTATTTTTATTATTTTTACTTTATTGTTATTATATTATTATTATTTACCCTTAATATATATATTTATATATATTTGATTCGATTGCGTCGATTCAGTCGATTCCATTGGCCTGATTCGATTCGATCGAGTCTGGCCTATTGATTCTGGGCCTGATCAATTGATTCCAGATTCATTCAGTCCAAAAGAACAGAGCCTTAATCAATGGACAAACCTAAATCAATAGAATTCAATATGTTGAATCCCACATCGATTTAAAATAGAACTCCACCAATAAAGAATCTATATAAATACCTAGAATTCAATGTGTATTTTTCAACCACATAGTTATTTTACACACAAGTTTAAGAATATTATTTTTAATCAATGTAAATTGTATTTCTTCTATGTATATACAAACTTTCTTCTTCTCTTTACTTATAGGAGTTTCATTATGCAGCTTTGCCTCATATTATTCTCTTTTTCTTTTTTTTTTTCTTCCTCTCATCATCAAATTCAGCCAAAAAGTCAATCTAATTTCTTGAGAAAAAAAATTATGTATTGAGCAGCCACCGCTCCGCTTTGAAACCGTCTCTGCTTCTAGTAATCACCATTGGGAGGTGTGGTAGATGGTGGTGTCATGCGTACGGTGTGTGCAGAAGATAAGGGAGTTGGTAGATTCATCTTCTTTTCTTTCAAGTTTGAGCTCCTTTACGATTTCAGATTTAATTAAATTTGGGTGGATTTATTTTTAATTTCTTTCTACACATAATCATTTCAGAATTCTTCGTCTTCTGTATTTTTTGTTTGTTAGTTTTAACCACACTGCAGTCTCTTTCTCGTGTGTCCCTGCATGAGTGATGCCTTACCAGGTGTTTTTAATCTCTTGATAATTAATTGGGAGTAATGTGTGTGAGACAATAGTTGGCCTAAAATTGAATGGGAAGTTGGGGGGTGATGACTTATGGTGTTTAGTGAGTTTATTAAACCTACTTTTTACTTGAAATCGAGTTGAAATATGCACCATTACATGGCTTGTTACTCGATTACAAGATTCTGTATACTTTTTCATAATATTATATCGCACTGTGAAATAAATTTTATTGTTATAATGTTACGTATATACTGAACTATATATGGTGGTGTAGGACTGTAGCAATCGGTGTACTTCTTAGCAACATCATTCTTTCTAATTACGCTTCATTATTTGTATGGTTATGTATTTCTATAAAAATGGTTACTGTATTTTCAATATTGCAGTTGTTCATGCCATCTTATATGAATGGTTGCTATATTTTTTATGAATTTTTTTATTAATTTCTTTTAAATATTTGGTTATTGTTTTAGAAAATATTCGGTTATAATCGCTATACTATTAGTTCTACAAATTTCCACTACTCCTAAATATATAAAGGAGCACACATGTAAGTCTAAGGGGTTTACTTGAGAACTTGACAATCCTCTTGTAAGTGAAAAACATGAAGGGGCATGCGTAAAAAGGTATCCAAATGTACATAACCAAGACATAGAAAGACAATATTCACAAATTTGTATTTGAATTTGGACTATAATATAATTGATTGAAGTTCAATAATAAAGAACAAATGATATCCATTTATGTGTATTTTGGTATCCAAACTACACTTGATATTTTCAACTATTTTGTACCTTTCATTTTTATTATGAAATTTGAATGAGTTAACGAGTATGAATATTCAGTATCCAAATGGAAAATCCTAATATAACTAGCAAGAATAGATTGGTATATCCAAAAATCATTTTACTCTATGTTACATTATGAAATAAAAGAATAACGAGCAATAGTAACAAGTATTCAAATGCAATATTCATGTTACCAAACTACACTTGATCATATTCTCACTTTCTTACATTCAATTTTTATAAAAAGTGTAATTTAATTAAAAGCAATAACAAATAAAAGCCAAAACATTAGGGGAAAAAAATCAAACGAAAAGTACCTTCAACACCGTGAAGCTCCGTTCCAACTCGCTTCCATTTTTCCTTTCTTCTTGGTTCAGACTTTTCCTCAACAAAATCAATACACACAATGACACTGAAAAATAAAATAAAATAAAATAATGATAAAATTATAGGGAATACCATATGGATGATTATACTTTTTCATATAAAATGCGCCAAAACATCAATAGTGTCTTTCTATTTATAATGGTATTAGTACATCATGAATAACATATTCAAACATTTGCTACATATACCGGGCAATTATATTTTTCCATAAATTTACACAACAACAAACAGGTATCCATTTGTATGTACAACGGTAAACATACACTATGAAAAATATATACAATTATTGCCAAAAAATAAAGATAACGTTGTCAAGAAAACTGACAAGTAATATCACGATTAAGATCAAAGATAGATCAATGCCTCATGATCATACCATGTCAAACATTCACTTTACAATTATACAATTTAAACAAAAAAAAAATAGATAAAATATTATAAAGAGAAGAAAGAGAGTGATAGTCATCCAGGAGGTGTGTTGGTGTGAACCAATCTCATTGGAGAATGAGAGATCGTCGATCTTGATCAGGTCGCTGTTGTCGCCGGAGAGATCGGAGGGGAAGGAGAAGAATTTAAGCAAAAAACAGATAAATTAGTAGAAAAGGAAAGAAATGAAGGTCATCCAGGAAGTGTGCTGATGGGAACCAATCTAACCGGAGGAGGAGAGATTGTAGATCTTGATCATGTCGTGGTTGTCACCAGAGACAGAGGCGGATCTGGGGATGGCGACGATCCTCCATTGAAACCATTTGTCAAAGGATATATCGTATATTGCTTTGTCTATCCTACGTGTACTCTTGGTAGTATTGTAATTATTTTGCCTTTGTTTGATTTATGTAAATACTTTATAATAGTTGTATATTAGGGGGGAGGGAGTGGTCACTTAATACCCTAGGTGCCACATCACCTCTATCCAATAAAAACCCTCCAACTCAAAACTACTCAATTCTACTCTAACACTACCCTAAGTGGAGGGAGTGGTCACCTATACTACCCGATTTTTTTTTGTTCATACATAAAATCAAATACAATATTAAAATAAAAACATACCATTTCATTAAAAATAAAAACATTACATAATACTTAAAAAAAATATTACATAAAAACATACCCGATTTTTTTTTGTTCATACATAAAATCACATACAATATTAAAATAAAAACTTAGCATTTCATTAAAAATAAAAACATTACATAATACTTAAAAATAACATTACATAAAAACATACCCGATTTTTTTTTTGTTCATACATAAAATCACATACAATATTAAAATAAAAACATACCATTTCATTAAAAATAAAAACATTACATAATACTTAAAAAAAACATTACATAAAAACATACCCGATTTTTTTTTCATACATAAAATCACATACAATATTAAAATAAAAACATACCATTTCATTAAATATATATATATATCCAAATTTAAAGTTGGGGGTTTCAAAAACAAAAAAAAAGGAAAAAAAAAAAACCAAACACACACACACACCGATCGGCTTCAAAAGCCGAATGAGAACACCGCCCGCCTTACCCGAGGCCTCGGCGGCGGTGTTACCGCTCGGGTAAGGGTACCCGATTCCCTTACCCGAGCCCCACTCCCTCCCCCCTTAGTGTAAAGATCCCAAATCAAAATTAGAAAGGGAGTGGGCTTGGGCCCAAGACCAACATGAATTAAAAGATGTCGAGATTTTATGCTGAATTCTAATTCATGTGAGTCTATTCTACTTTTCCTTTTCTTTTCCTTTTTTTTTTCTCCCTATTTTTTTTCTCCTTCTTCTTTCTCTATTCTATTCTAAGACAAAATAGTTTTATTAAGGACTCAAGTTTACCATTTTTATCACTTAAGGGACTAAAATTTTAAGTGTTTCAAACAAGGGACTAAAATTTAATCTGTTTCACCCGTTAGGGACTCCGTTAGTTTGGTCTCGTTAAGTTTTAACGGATTGATGGCAATGTAGTTAAGTCGCGTACACATTTTATTGTTCGCTAATAATAAAATAATAATAAAAATTTCAGATTTTTGTAATAATAATAAAATAATAACAAAAAATATAAAAGTTTAAAAAAATATAAAAAAAATAAAAAAATCTGTATTTTTTAGAAAAATTGAAACTTAATTTTTTTTAAAAAAATTGGAATATTAATATTAAAAATCTAATGCTTTTATTTAAAGTTAAAAATAAAAATTAAAAATTAAAAATATTTGGATCTGATTTAACCTTTAGTTTGTTTTTTTAGGTTTTTAGATTTTTTGTAAAATAATATTTATTTATTAATATTATGAAAAATTAGATCCAATTTTCTATTTATTTATGAAAAATAATATCTCAATTTTACAAAAAAAAAAGTTTATAAATTAGATCCAAATCTTTTGATTTTTTATCTTCAAATTTTAAATAAAAACATCCGATTTTAAGTACTAATATGCCATCTTTTTTTTTTAAAAATTTGAGAAAAAAAAATAAAGTTTCATTTTTTTAAAAAATCCAGATTTTTTTTTATTTTTATAGTTTTTTAGACTTTTATATTTTTATTATTATTTTATTATTATTACAAAAAATTTAAAATTTTATTATATTTTTAATTTTTATTTTTAACTTTAAATAAAAGCATCAGATTTTTTAAAAAAAAATAAAGTTTCAATTTTTCTATAAAATACAGATTTTTTTATTTTTTATATTTTTTTGGACTTTTATATTTTTTGTTATTATTTTATTATTACAAAAATCTGAAAATATCGATCAATAAAATACTGACACGTGGCACTTAACGGCCATGTTATCAATCCGTTAAGACTTAACGGGACCAAACTAACGGAGTCTCTAACGGGTGAAATGGATTAAACTTTAGTCCCTTGTTTGAAACACTTAAAACTTTAGTCCCTTAAATGATAAAAGTGGCAAACTTCAGTTATTTGGATAAAAATCTGCTTAAAGTGAAAAAAATTTGATAATTCTATATTTTCTGCATTGTTTATGATTGAGAGTGACAATGAAGAAGAATGGTGACGAGAATTAAATAGAAAACTAGTTCTATAAACTTGAAAAATGGATCATTAGGCATCTTCGGGAAAGGAAAAGTATTGGTAATGGGTGAAGACTGTTGAAACATGGAAATGAAGTAGCACATACTGTATGTTGCACAAGTATTTAAAATCCAATTAAATAGAGAATATAGGACTAACAACATATAAGGGCGAGATAAGGTTTATAAATTTTAAGATGACAATAGATCAATGAGCAAGATTTAAGGAGAGAGAGAGAGAGAGAGAGAGAGAGAGAGAGAGAGAGAGAGAAAGAGAGAGAGAGGACGATGAATCACAATTTATTTGGTAAGCCTTTCCATCAATAGATCAAGGATTTGAGTCATTTCAGATGTGTTAGTACGTGGTGATGTGTATGAGTTGCAATCTAAAAGAAAAAGAATGGAGAGTCATTCAGCCCGCCAATTAAAAACTGCATATATAGTACATTCATGATGTTGAAATATACCCCGATGTCACATACTTGTCATAGCACAACCCCCACAATGCTATGAACGACGTATTTTCCAGAGCTTATTTTAAACATTTTATGTTGTCTAACATTACAAGATGTTTTAAGAGATTATGAGATCTAATGTCTCAAAAGTTACAAGTATCAAAATGTGTGTATAGTTGAGCTTGAGGGAGGGAGAGAGAGTTGTAACTCAAAGCGAAAGAAAATGAGAATAACATATATTGAAAATAGCAAACATATTATTCCCTCCGTCCACGAATTATTTGCCACATCTTTCTTTTTGTTCGTCTACAAACCACTTATCACTTTGCCTTTAAGGTAATCTTTTAGAGCATCTATAGTGAGGGGACGATGCAAAGAAGTTTTCTAGGAATTACCATTGTATGTGTGTATAGTGAGGAAGGAAAGTTTGGAGAAAAAAAAAGGTAGAATGTTGCTATCTAGAAAATTTGAATAAAATATTATTTTTTTAGTCACTTTTCTGTACCCCACTTTTTGGTTATTTAATTTATTTTACTTTTGTTTGATGTTTAACATTTATTTATCAGTTAGGATAATGTTCTACCACAAGATCGCTTATCAGTTAAATCGCGAGATGTGTATCTGGCTCCCAAGTTCTTAAATATCCTCAACTACAGCGCACAAGGAGTCATCCCCCAAGTGATTGCTCCATGCTGGATCCCCTCAAATCCAACTACATGGTCCTACCGAGATGAGGCCTCACACACTGCCGCTTGAAGCCCTCAATATTTAATTGTTCCACCAGCATACCACGGAGGGCTATGACCTAACAGTTAGTCAAAGACTAAGGGATCATTGAGCCTTTGAGAAATTCAATTACAAAGTGTTGCCACTAGGAATTGAACCACTGACCTCCGAGCATTTATTTGTCTTTCTTTCTTTCTTTTTTTTTTTTTCCTTTCAAGTTGTAACTCGAGAATAAAAATTAAATTAGCTAAGCAATATTTTTATTATTTCAAACTTTAAATCATCTTGAATAAATTCTTACATGCTTGATTAGTTTTTATTTTATGACAAAAATGTTTATATACATATATCATATACTCCTCCGTCTCACTGATCTTGATGCTTATTCCTTTTAGGGGTCTCCCGCCGATCTTGGTGCATTTCCTTTTTTGATACCTTTATCACAAATAATTTTAAATAATATATTTATAGAATCACCACTTTACACTACTTTTCAACTCTCATAAAATTCACTGTCCAAAAAGCAAATGCACAAGATTGGTTGGACGGAGAAAATACTAAGACATATTTTTAATACTGCATATTCTGCCTAAACAAATTTTACAAAGGGAGAAAAAATATAATTCAAATGCTTCCAGTAATAGGCATATTGCTAATAGTTTAAAAAAATCAGGATAACATAAGTTGAAATTGATGAGTTTATTTTATTTTTCAATTTATATACAAATGTGTTGAAGCTTATTTTTATATATTATAAGTAGTTTATTGATTTTATTTTACAAAAATATTGTCATGAACTTAAATTCTCACACTCACTATATAAACTATTTTAAGAAGTTAAGCCCAACCAAACACCCCTTAATACTTATGCATGTGTTGAAATCCTTAAATGCATCCCAAAATCTATATATAGTTTTAAAATCCAAAATTTGCATCACATCATCCCAAAAACTCCTAGAATTGCTCCATTCACACTTCTCTATTTTGTGAATTTTTAACATTTTATTCATTTTAAATTTCAGCAATAACTTCCCCATGTGGATTTTTTATTAAACTTCACCAAATGAAAACCTCTACCAAATGAAAACCCCTATAAAAAGGATATTCTCCTAACCAACAATATACAATTAATTGATTGAATGATCTCAATTTAAATTATACCATCAATTTCGCCAAATAAAAAAATGTGTATATTCTATCAACATAAAACTCACATTTAACTGAAAGAATGGTTCATATCAATATTATTTGAACTACAACGTCAATTTTATTTAACCAAATAAAAAATATTCTTATTTTTCATCATCCGGAGTTCCTCCCACTACTACAAAATACCCATTTAATAATTACAATTATGATAACGGTTATGCCAAAACCATTAAATTTGTCTTGATGGCGATTTGTAAATATTATGAAAAATTAACAGAAACCGCTGTTAAATTCGTAAAGTTAACGGCGGTTGCAAAATAACCGTTGTTAAATTCGAAAAATTAACGGCGGTTGCGTAAAAACCGTCGTTGTTTTTCCTCTGTTAACAGCGGTTGTCTATAACCGCTGTTAATATTCTATTTAATTACTACCCGGTCTTCTTTCTTTCTTTCTTTCTTCCTTTCTTCTTTTTTTCCTTTCTTTCCTCCTACGCTTCTGACTCCCCGACTTTTCACAGTCGACCCGCGACCTCCGGCGACCTCGCGACCCCAGCAACCTCCCTGACGTTTCGCAATCGACCGCGAATTATTTGTATGAATGAATTGTACATTGATATTTGTATGAATTATTTGGATGAATTGGTGTTTTTTGTATCATCTTTTTCAATGAATGGGTGATTCAATGAATTTTGGTATTTTTGGATTCGATGAATTGGTGGTTTATTGATTATTACAGTTTGATCCGAGGTCAGGTACTGGATTGTGCAAAATAATACAAAAATATGGGGAAAATCTGGACAAAAATCACAGCGGTTCAGCCAAACCGCAGTTAAATTTTTGAAACTTCAAACAGCGGTTCCGCCAAAACCGCTGTTATTTGTAATAATAACGGCGGTTGTAGAACCGCTGTTAAGTATCAGGTTTAAAAGCGGTTACCTAAAACCGCTATTAAATGGCATATTTAACAGCGGTTACAAAGAACCGCCGTGGCATGTTTAACAGCAGTAAATAGGAACCGCCGTTATTTGTTAAATTCAACGGCGGTTCGGAAAACCGTTGTTAAAATTAACAGTGGTTCCAGAACCTCCGTTAATTGGTCATTTGAACTGCTGTTAAAAGCCTGTTTTGTAGTAGTGTCCAGAATTCCTCCAGTCTCCATTCTCAAATCTCTATTTTGTGGTTTTGAAACAAGACGAGACTTTCGTGAATTATTCTGACAAGGCATCCATGTAACGTATCGACGAGCTGAGACGAGACTACTATGCACTACAACATCAATTTTATTTGGCCAAATAAAAAGAATTCTTATTTTTTCATCATCCTAAATTCCTCTAGAATTCCTCCATTCCCAATTCTCTATTTTGTGGTTTTGAGACAAGACGAGACTTCTGTGCATTATTCTGGCGAGGCAGCCATGTAAAGTATTGACGAGTCGAGACGAGACGAGACTACTATGCATTGGAGGCAATTATATAGTGCATCGACAATGCAACACGATACTACCATGTATTGGAGGCAACCATACTGAATACAGACGAGACGAGTCTACCGCGCAGTATTTTAATGAGGCAACCATGCAGCGCTCCGACGAGGTGATACGAGACTAGAATGCATTGGAGGCAAATAAGTACGAGACGAGATGAGACGAGACTATTATGCATTATTCTGCAACCATGGAACGTATTGACAAGCCGATACAAGACGAGACTACTGTGTATTGGGGGTAACCATATAGCGTACCGACAAGGCGGGACGATGAGAACGTGCATTGAAGGTAACCATATTGCATACCGACGAGACGGTACTACTGTGCATTATTCCGATGAGGCAACCATGCAACACTCGAACGAAGTGAGACGAGATTACCGTGCATTGGAGACAATAAGGACGAGATGAGACTATCATGCAGTATTTCGACGAGGCAACCATGCAACGCTCCAACAAGGTGAGACAATCGTGTAAGGTTCTGTGGCGAGGCAAGACAACTATGCTTGTGACTCAAATATTCAAATAATTTGAGGACTATTTTGCACAAATAAATCTAGTGTGGGTCCAACACAAATTTCATATTTTATGTAACCATAGATATATAATTTTTTCTGTGTAATTCGTATTAATTCTTGCATCAATCACCTGTAAAATTTATGATATAAAACTTATATATATTAAAACAAAATACTAATAAATCTGGACAACTAACAAGTACTACTATTATACGATTTTGAGACGGAAATTAATAGTAAACTAACTTTTAAATAAAAATAATTACAAATCATGATATAAAGTAATTCCCACCGAATTTCGACGGGTTACAATCGAGTGTATATATTAATATAAAAACTCTCCGTGAGTAAAATCAAGCAGCAATAGCCATAATATAATTAAGGTTAAATGACCAAAATAGGAGTTTACTAATTTTAGCACTTGAGGACCTAAATTTCCGAAGGTATCAAACCGGGACCTAATTTTTGATCCGTTAGACCACGTTAGGACCTCCGTTTATTTTTGTCCGTTAAGTATAGCCTGATTAGCGCGCGCTAATGTTCAAGTATAGCGCGCGCTAATGTTCAAGTATAGCGCGCGCTAATGTTCAAGTATAGCGCACGCTAGAGGCAGAATGTAGCGCACGCTAATGCAGTCAGATCGGAAGGAATCTGCGTATGGACCAGGCCACTTTCGGCGCACGTTCTGATAAGTCAACGGATGTTTGTAATGTAGTACTAGCGCACGCTAATGGTATATTGGACAAAAAGGAATCTTATCCGCGTCAGCACTTTCGGCGTATGGACCAATCTTCGGAGCATACAGACAAACGAGTCAACTGATATTAGCACACGCTAAACGCAAGGACTTGCGTACGCTAGAGAGTGTAAGTTACGTACGCTAATGCATGGGCGTTACGTACGTAAGCACATGTACAAAGCCAGACTGTAACCTCTGGACTGCGATAGCGCACGCTAAACATAAGGTTTAGCGCACGCTAGTAATATACTTTATAAAAAGGGACAAACGGGTGTTATGAAGCATTTCGTCCATTTCTTTCCTTTCACTCGATAGAGAGAGAGCTCTGGGAGGTACTTGAGGTCCAGAAACACTCCGAGATGATGATCTTTATCAAGATTAAGATAGAGAGCATGGATTAAAGCCTTGTTCTTCAAGTTATTCATGGTTCTTGGAATGAAGTTCAAGTGTTCTCCTTCTTGGTTCGTCTAATCCAGGTAATTTCGTATCCCTTTGATAGTAGTTCGTTTTTAAGGATGATTACATGTGAGGAACATGTTGGATAATCATGTGATGATATTATATGAGGATTAATGAAGTTATGATAAGAGTTTTCGGATGTTAACTAAGATGTCTCCATACTTTAAGAATTGTGTTTCGTTTAACCCGATGAAAGATGGATTTCTAAATTATGTTGATCATGATATGAGGTTGTATTCCAGATTATAAACGATATGATAGGATGATTATGTATAGGAGGTGTTGGTATATTCGTATCTAGAGCCAAGATATGTGTTTTGATATAATATTCGTACAAGAACATGAGTATGACTTCGAGTATGGTGATGAGATTGAATTTGGAAAAGTTATTGTTAATCTTGGAGCATGATTTCCTTTTCTTTCGTATTCATAGTCGCAAAGTGTTAGTCGATGCTTGGAATGTATGCCTCTGTATAGCATTAGCGCACGCTAAGCCTAATGGCTAGCGCACGCTAACGAGAATAACTTAGCGCACGCTATGTTAAGGTATTAACGTGCGCTAAGTCATCAGGCAGGGTAGTATATTCTGTTTCGGTTATGAATTCGTGATTGTTTAAGTTGGTTTGATCAGACTTGTGGTTAACCGAGATATTGTTGAGCCGTTGGGTTTGTGAATTGGTTTTATCGATTGTTGATTGTTGTCGAACTTGTTGTCTATCGATTATTGTAATAGGTTGAGATTATTTATTGGTGATTAGAACCATGCTTTGCGACTGTATTCGAGAATGTTCGTGAATTGCATTGATCAGGGCCAAGGAACTTTTAGATGACGGCAATGGAATTGGTAATGGCTTCATCGGTATCGAGGCAAGTTATTACTTGCTCAGTTTATAATATTCAATGAATGGTTTCAGTTTCATTCGTTTATAACTCGTATAGCAATATTTATAAATTGTAATCACAGGAGATTTGGGATTATAGGTTGTATTCGAGTTTTGGGAATTTAAATCATAATGTATATGATTTACCATTGTCGTTGGTATAGTTGTTATCGAGGATACATCATGGTATTGATGAAAACGTGAATTATCTATCGTCCGTGATGTTTTGGATCGGTGAATATTCAGAATAATGGTTGGTGATGGTTTAGATATCGAGATTGCTCTTGAAAGACTTAGAGCAAGTATTTTAATCATTTCTGTCATTTGTGTCGATCATGTTGTGATACATTCGTGTATCTTCGTTGTCGTGCATTGTGTACTATTGTCTTGTGCAGTCGTGCATTGTTGTCGTATGTCCACCATGTGTTGGTCCGACGGGATCATCATGGGAATCTATAGCTGTGTGTGCTGGATCGCTGGACAGGTAATGCCACCATGCGTTGGTCCGACGGGATCATCATGGGAATCTATAGCTGTGTGCGTTGGATCGTTGGATTACCATATATGTTGTTGTTGATGTGCATATGTATATTATGGGCTTGCCATAAGTGTACATTGTCGTTATTGTTGTGATCATATTGACGTTGTCATATGAGTATGCATCTGTAGGTCTTGTGTTAGGACCATGTCCGTATGTTGTGTTGATCTGATCTCGGATTAGACTGACGTGATGGTAATGGTATTTCGTATCTTGAGGTATGTTCCGTATTTCCTTGATACTTGTCTTTGATGGACAATCGATTATCGTATTGGAATTGTCGACGTTATCCGATGGATTGAATTGGCCAGAGTTGGTATAATTTCCGTATCGCGAGTTATGATAATGTTTTGAGAACCTTGGGTATTGTTGAGATATCGTACAAATATTTTGGTATTATCTTATTGTGTTGTTAAGGATAGGAATCGTGGATTTTCGTAAAGTTACGACAGTAATATTACATTGGTCGTATTCTTACTTAGTATTTCCATTGATATGTAATTATTTACGTGATGTGATGATTATCATTGTTGGATATTATGGCTGACCCCGTCGTGGGCTTTCTTTTTAGGTTCCTAGATTATCAAGCTTGTAGCGGTCGTGAAGAGATGAGCTTCCCGGAGGATACTGGCTAGGACATGTATTTGTGTATTGAGTTTCTGATCAGTCATAGTATTCCGCTGCTAGAGTATTTTAATTATTTATCTTTATCCGCTGCGTGAGTATTTTTAAATAACCTTTTGGTATCTGGTAACTTAGGTTACTTTGGCAATCATTTTCTAAATTTGTTCTGTCGGTACGTGTAAGCGATAGCTTAACGTATGTTTTTAAACTGTTGAGTTTTGGCATTTCGGGCCTTGTGGTTTCAAATGAGATTTTATGACGGTTTTGATAAACGAGTTTTATAAAGTCTTCGAATGTTTTTCAAAGATAGTACCGTCGTTAGTCTCTTGGGCGTTTGTAAATATTTGCGAAAATTTCTTTTAGCCTTTTGGGTTTCATCTCGGGGCCCACGGCGCTGTTATATTTCCGGTTAAATCTGGGGGTGTTACAGAATATGGTATCGGAGCTTAGGTTGTGAAAACCTAGGCATTTGGGTCGAGTTGGGTCGTCTTTTGGTCGCGTCATTCGAGTTGTCGATTGACTAATACTAGAGCCGTGAGTTTTTGTTGTTCACTCGGGCTTATGGGTTATGTAATTTATCAGTGTGATACTGGGATTGTTGTAAACTTTTCCAAATGGTGCTAACGTGATTCTCTTGAAAGAGATGTGTTGTGTTCTCAAGTTGAACTGAGTTTGCAAAACTGTGTGCTTTGAAAAGATCTGTGTCGAGTATTTTCTAGAGTCAAGACATGTGTCAGTATCACGGGGAATTGTCGGCTTCACGATCTGTAAGTATTTGGATTTTTGAATTTCATTAAGATTTATTGCCGTTCTAAGTTGATATGTTTTGAGATTCAGAAAGATATTATGCTTCACAGTATGAGATGACAGAGTGAGACAGGATTGATGATTTGAGAAACTATGATTTTGGAAATCAATAGGTCGGTTAAGTTTTGGAACGGAATTGTGTATTCGGGAGAAGGACTGTGGGTTGTTGAGAAGAGCATGTAGTCATGTTAAGTCATTTTGAAATATATGAAATTGCTTTTGAACATTTGAAAACGATACTTTTCAAAATGAACGTTTTACGGATGTTTTACGGAAAATGATTTTTGGGCCGAGACCCAATCGATTTTGAAATAGATTTATAACTCAGGACTTGGGGTCCGAATATGAGTTTCCCACTTTTTAAACTTCTTGTAATGCGGAACGAAATACGGGTTGAGACCCTAATGTTTCAAAAGAAGGCTTTTCTGTTTTCCTTAAAACTCCCGAGATTTGTAAAACACTTTACCAATCGTTTATCTACTTTATCACTACCTTTCGGGGTTTTGATTTATTGGTTCAAATGAAACTTCTCGGGAAGTCTTTCGCTGTGTTGATTTATTTCAATGTTTCGTCATAGCATAATTGAGGTGATCCAGGATGGGATAATGGTTGACGTTGCGAGACATATGCAGAAAAGGAGTTTTTGTCGGAGTTTATACATTGAGATTATGGAACTTTATCGTGTGGTTTTCCGATGGAATATCAGTGGATATTTTTGACGACCCGAATTGGTATACAGGAGTATGCATGTGGTCAATCATTTGCATACTTTTCATTTTAAAAACTTCGAAATCGTGTGGATTCGAAGGAAACTGTTATCGAATACTTGGCACCAGCGAGTCGATTTAATTTTTTGAAAATTGATTCAGTGGTCTTACCAAAATTTATGTTTTGAGCTTTGAAAATTTTGAAAGGACTTTCGAGAAATTTGTCTTCTTGACGAGACTGTATGATTTCAAACTGGTTTTGAAAATATGATCGATATACATACGCATTTAGCACATTTTGCATATCATGGTGAAGTTATGAGTGTGACTCACAAACTGGATAATACATCAGTATGGTACGATGAAAGAGATTCGAACTTCAGTATAGTAGTTTGGTTATCCAGGGATGATCGGTTGAATTATCGGATAAGAGAAATATACTGCGTGTTGTAGATTCATGTGCGGGATGTAATTTTGGAACTTTGGATTTTGTGAAACCGGGACATATGTGCTATGTAATTCCATTGGTATGGTAGTAGCGTGATTTTATCATAGTGATTTTTGAATGATTTCTTTGTAAGTGTAGATTTGGGGATGGTGACCCCATGCTGATTGTTTGGATATTGAGTGGTCGTTTCCACTCCATGTATGATTTGGTATGTTCGCCGATTTGCGATTGGTTGTTCGTATGCCGAGGGGTATGTTCACCAGTCGATTGTGTTTATTGAGATCCACTGTATGTGATTGGTGTGTCATTTTGTGAACTTTATTCGCTCATATATCGGTTTCTGTGGTTCTGTGTTGATCGTGTTGGAGTTTACCGTGTGAAGGTATTCTCGATTTTCGTTGATCGGTCGTTGGTAATATTGGAGTTTATCATGATGGTGATATTCTCGGCTGTGTTTTGACCTTTGGATTGATCGTATTAGAGTTTATCATGTCGATGATATTCTCGGTTAATTTATTGGTTGATTATTGCTGGTGATCATGTGAGCGTTCAGATTGTCTGTCGATGGGATTCGTTGCCATTGTGTTGAGCAGTTGTTTCATAGATGTATCGTGCATTATTATTTTTTTAGCAGATTAGGACTTGATTGTGTAATCAGGCAGACAGGATTTGACACGGATAGGTTACTTCATCCGAAGATGATATATTTTGTTGAGACTCATGGAATTGTTATTGTAAACGTATTGAGGCTTTACAGTGAAGTCACTTGCTAGTACCTCAGGAGATCGTCGACTTGGCGCATATATAAGTGTACTGCGATCATTGTTGTGATGTTTTCGGAATATTTTGGTTGAACGGTTTGTTGGTTTTTCTATAACGGCTTGCAAGTTTCGAGGACGAAACTTATTTTAAGTGGTGTAGTATGTAATATCCGGAATTTCTACTACTGTGGTTTAATATTATTTTATCCGAGTTATGTTGTATAGTGTGGAATCTGTACAATATGAATAAAATAAATGAAGGACTGAGACATCTGTAATGGTATAATTGTCGTACTTGGTCGACAATTGCAATTGAGGATATTATGTATCATATGAGAATATTATTGAATTGAGTATATGTATTCAGTGTGAGTGTACGTATCCAGTATGTCGAGACGGACGAGAAGAGTTGGAAATGGATAAGTATAGCCTGATTAGCGCGCGCTAATGTTCAAGTATAGCGCACGCTATCGTTCATGGTTAGCGCACGCTAGAGGCAGAATGTAGCGCACGCTAATGCAGTCAGATCGGAAGGAATCTGCGTATGGACCAGGCCACTTTCGGCGCACGTTCTGATAAGTCAATGGATGTTTGTAATGTAGTACTAGCGCATGCTAAACCCTAAAGGTTAGCGCACGCTGATGGTATATTGGACAAAAAGGAATCTTATCTTCGTCAGCACTTTCGGCGTGTGGACCAGTCTTCGGAGCATACAGACAAACGAGTCAACTGATATTAGCGCACGCTAAATGCAAGGACTTGCGTACGCTAGAGAGTGTAAGTTACGTACACTAATGCATGGGCGTTACGTACGTAAGCACATGTACGAAGCCAGACTGTAACCTCTGGACTGCGATAGCGCACGCTAAACATAAGGTTTAGCGCACGCTAGTAATATACTTTATAAAAAGGGACAAACGGGTGTTATGAAGCATTTCGTCCATTTCTTTCCTTTCACTCGATAGAGAGAGAGCTCTGGGAGGTACTTGAGGTCCAGAAACACTCCGAGATGATGATCTTTATCAAGATTAAGATAGAGAGCATGGATTAAAGCCTTGTTCTTCAAGTTATTCATGGTTTTTGGAATGAAGTTCAAGTGTTCTCCTTCTTGGTTCGTCTAATCCAGGTAATTTCGTATCCCTTTGATAGTAGTTCGTTTTTAAGGATGATTACATGTGAGGAACATGTTGGATAATCATGTGATGATATTATATGAGGATTAATGAAGTTATGATAAGAGTTTTCGGATGTTAACTAAGATGTCTCCATACTTTAAGAATTGTGTTTCGTTTAACCCGATGAAAGATGGATTTCTAAATTATGTTGATCATGATATGAGGTTGTATTCCAGATTATAAACGATATGATAGGATGATTATGTATAGGAGGTGTTGGTATATTCGTATCTAGAGCCAAGATATGTGTTTTGATATAATATTCGTACAAGAACACGAGTATGACTTCGAGTATGGTGATGAGATTGAATTTGGAAAAGTTATTGTTAATCTTGGAGCATGATTTCCATTTCTTTCGTATTCATAGTCGCAAAGTGTTAGTCGATGCTTGGAATGTATGTCTCTGTATAGCATTAGCGCACGCTAAGCCTAATGGCTAGCGCACGCTAACGAGAGTAACTTAGCGCATGTTATGTTAAGGTATTAACGTGCGCTAAGTCATCAGGCAGGGTAGTATATTCTGTTTCGGTTATGAATTCGTGATCGTTTAAGTTGGTTTGATCAAACTTATGGTTAACCGAGATACTGTTGAGCCGTTGAGTTTGTGAATTGGTTTTATCGATTGTTGATTGTTGTCGAACTTGTTGTCTATCGATTATTGTAATAGGTTGAGATTATTGATTGGTGATTAGAACCATGCTTTGCGGTCGTGTTCGAGAATGTTCGTGAATTGCATTGATGAGGGCCAAGGGACTTGTAGATAGACCTGGCAAAATAGGCCTGTGCCCAGCAGCCGCCACGTTTAGGCGGGCATTGGGCTTCATATTTTTGGCCCAAAAACGCCTTTTGGGCCAGATTTGGCCCGTTGAGGCCCGCCTGAGGCCCGCCTGCCCAGCTTTTTTTTTTTTTTAATATTTATGTTATATGTAATTATAATATTTAAAATTTTTCCTTATTTGTTAGATTAGATTACATCTATATGTTAATTATTGATGTAGTTTTATTTTTTATGGGACTTTGTGATTACTTTGTAGTATCTCATATCAATAATAATATTATTTTATGATTTTTATAAGAAAGTAGTAGTGATAAATGAAATGATGATCAAATAAAAATATTTATATATTTGTCTTTTGATTGTGGTAGTGTAGTAAATAATATAATTATCAAATAAAAATAATTCTACATTTATTTAATTGATTGTGATAGTATAGTGAATAATATAATAATTACGGATCGAAAAATATTTCTATAATTATTCAGAAATAATATTTCAAAAAAAAAAAAAAAGTCGGCCGCGCTGCCGGCCAGGCGGGAGGCCACGGGCCTAATATTTTTGGCCCAAAAAAAACCGGGCCTTTTTGACCCGACCCAGATTTGGCCCGCCCGTTTTTTGCCCGGCCCGTTTGGGCCGAGCCCGCCCGTTTGCCAGGTCTACTTGTAGATGACGACAATGGAATTGGTAATGGCTTCATCGGTATCGAGGCAAGTTATTACTTGCTCAGTTTATAATATTCAATGAATGGTTTCAGTTTCATTCGTTTATAACTCGTATAGCAATGTTTATAAATTGTAATCACAGGAGATTTGGGATTATAGGTTGTATTCGAGTTTTGTGAATTTAAATCATAATGTATATGATTTACAATTGTCGTTGGTATACTTGTTATCGAGGATACATCATGGTATTGATGAAAACGTGAATTATCTACCGCCCGTGATGTTTTGGATCGGTGAATATTCAGAATAATGGTTGGTGATGGTTTAGATATCGAGATTGCTATCGAAAGACTCGGAGCAAGTATTTTAATCATTTCTGTCATTTGTGTCGATCATGTTGTGATACATTCGTGTGTCTTTGTTGTCGTGCATTGTGTACTATTGTCTTGTGCAGTCGTGCATTGTTGTCGTATGTCCACCATGCGTTGGTCCGACGGGATCATCATGGGAATCTATAGCTGTGTGCGCTGGATCGCTGGACAGGTAATGCCACCATGCGTTGGTCCGACAGGATCATCATGGGAATCTATAGCCGTGTGCGCTGGATCGTTGGATTACCATATATGTTGTTGTTGTGCATATGTATATTATGGGCTTGCCATAAGTGTATATTGTCGTTATTGTTGTGATCATATTGACGTTGTCATATGAGTATGCATTTGTAGGTCTTGTGTTAGGACCATGTCCGTATGTTGTGTTGATCTGATCTCGGATTAGACTGGCGTGATGGTAATGGTATTTCGTATCTTGAGGTATGTTCCGTATTTCCTTGATCCTTGTCTTTGATGGACAATCGATTATCGTATTGGAATTGTCGACGTTATCCGATGGATTGAATTGGCCAGAGTTGGCATAATTTCTGTATCGCGAGTTATGATAATGTTTTGAGAACCTTGGGTATTGTTGAGATACCGTACAAATATTTCGGTATTATCTTATTGTGTTGTTAAGGATAGGAATCGTGGATTTTTGTAAAGTTACGACAATAAGATTACATTGGTCGTATTCTTACTTAGTATTTCCATTGATATGTAATTATTGACGTGATGTGATGGTTATCATTGTTGGATATTATGGCTGACCCCGTCGTGGGCTTTCTTTTTAGGTTCTTGGATTATCAAGCTTGTAGCGGTCGTGAAGAGATGAGCTTCCCGGAGGATAATGGCTAGGACATGTATTTATGGATTGAGTTTCTGATCAATCATAGTATTCCGTTGCTAGAGTATTTTAATTTTTTATCTTTATCCGCTGCGTTAGTATTTTTAAATGACTTTTTGGTATCTGGTAACTTAGGTACTTTGGCAATCTTTTTCTAAATTTGTTATGTCGGTACGTGTAAGCGATAGCTTAACGTATGTTTTTAAACTGTTGAGTTTTGGCATTTCGGGCCTTGTGGTTTCAAATGAGATTTTATGACGGTTTTGATAAACGAGTTTTATAAAGTCTTCGAATGTTTTTCAAAGATAGTACTGTCGTTAGCCTCTTGGGCGTTTGTAAATGTTTGCGAAAATTTCTTTTAGCCTTGTAGGTTCCATCTCGGGGCCCACGGCACTGTAATATTTTCGGTTAAATCTGGGGGTGTTACAATGCCTGTGCGTGATTGTTTCGCTAGCCAGCTCGGGAGGGTCCTTAGAGGCCTCGAGTAGGATACGTGGCTTCGTCCCGGTCCTAGGCAATGCCTGTGCGTGATTTGTTTTATGATATGGCCAGCTCGGGAGGGTCCTTAGAGGCCTCGAGTAGGATTTGTGGCTTCGTCTCGGTCCTAGGCAAGTATATTGTGTGTGTTTTGCTCACCTAGAGAGGGTCCGTCGAGGCCTCGAGGGAATCTATGACTTCACTCTGGATTCACAAGTTGGTGTTGTATTTGTGTGACCAAGATTTGCGTATCGTGTGTTATTATGTTATGTTGATTTTATGTCCGTCGAGGACACGTGACGTGGGTTTTAACCCTGTTAATTGTTGTTGGTTTTATTTGTGAAAACAAAACCTTTGGGCTGTGATCCCGTTGATTTCTGGAAAGAGAAGGATTCAGAAAATTCTAAATTGTCTTCTGTTAAACTCTCGAGAGCATTTTTAAACCATTTTTCAAAATGTTTCTCTTGATTGTGATTTTTCGGTTTTGGAAAGTTTTACCCAACTCTTGCCTCGGGAAGTATCTTTCGATATGTTTGAATCTTTGAGGATTCCTGGTTATTGTTATTCTTGGAACTGGAATTGTATGGCTCGTATTTTGCACTTTGTACTTGCACTAGCAAAATAGTGGAATTTTGCTAACCCCCGAGTAATCGGGGGGCGGATGTCTGTATTGCATTCAGGTTTTGGGGAGCATAACACAGGGTCAGCATGAAGGATGATGAAAGATGAACGATACTAATCACACGAGGACCCGTATGATGTCGTACTGGTTTTGTTGTATTTTATTTTATTGCAGATTCTTTCCGTTAGACGGAGTGTGTTGTATTTAGACGCAGCAAAATAGGCCTGAGCCCATGGCCACGGCCGCTCATTTTGGGCGGGCATTGGGCTTCATATTTTTGGCCCAAAAATCGGAGCTTTGGCCCGGCCCCAGTTAGCCCGCCTGTTGAGGCCCGGCCCATGGCGCCCGCCGGCTTGATTTTTTTTTTTTTTTTTTATATATTTATTTTATATATAATTATAATATTTAAAATTTTTCCTTATTTGTTAGATTAGATTACATCTATATGTTAATTATTGATGTAGTTTTATTTTTATGGGACTTTGTGATTACTTTGTAGTATCTCATATCAATAATAATATTATTTTATGATTTTTATAAGAAAGTAGTAGTGATAAATGAAATGATGATCAAATAAAAATATTTATATATTTGTCTTTTGATTGTGGTAGTGTAGTAAATAATATAATTATCAAATAAAAATAATTCTACATTTATTTAATTGATTGTGATAGTATAGTGAATAATATAATAATTACGGATCGAAAAATATTTCTATAATTATTCGAAATAATATTTCAAAAAAAAAAAAAAAGTCGAGGCCATGGGCGGCGAACTGCCGGGCGAGCCACGGGCCTAATATTTTGGCCCAAAAACCGGGCCTTTTGGCCCGGCCAGTTTGCCCGCCCATTTTTGCCGGCCCGTTTGAAGCTTGCCCGCTTGCAGTCTAGTTGTATTCGACCCCTGCGTGGGCATGTATTGTATTGTGTTGTATGTATTTATTGAAAGACCAAATCGGTCTACTGAGTCATTTTAGCCTTAAAGGTATTGTTGAGATGTTGGATGTTGTTACCAGTCTGGTAGACCCTTGAGGAAAGGTTCTACGACGTGTAATATCCCTGATTGAATTGGGGGTGTTACAACCACCATCTTCATCTCCTGCGAGCTTCAATCCATGGATCTGACTCCGGTGAGATCGATTTCGACCACCTGTACCGCTTCTTATCCGACGAGATCTCTCTGCTCCCGAGATTAATGGCGTTCTCATGTGGCACCCCTCCCATTCGATTTTATTTCCCTTTCATCATCTTTCTTTCGCTAAAAAAAATCCTAGATCTAGCTTGAAATAATGCTATTTTCATATTTATTTTTTTATGATTTACAAGTTTTCATATGATTCCTGGTATATTTGGGGTGATTTTCCACCGATTTGGATGTATTGGTGTTTTAAATCTAGTTTTTGCATGTCTGCATATGTGGTTACGAATTTACAGTTGTTACGATTTATTCATTTCGTACTAGGTTACCATATTATAATTTTATCATTTCATATAAATATGCCTTGATTTTCTGTTAAGATTTTGCCATTTCGTATCAGTATGAAGTTAGGAAATTCGAATTTCGTAACACATTTGTGCCGATTTAAAATTTTCGTATTGGAGATTTGGTATACATGTTATGAATTTCGTAACTGCTACGATTGGTGGATCAATACGATTTGTGGTTGAACTGATGGGTGAATTCATACGAATCTTGTTATTATCGCCTGTTTTTTCTCAGATCTGTTACACATGTTACGAAAATTGTAATTTCGTATTGAATATTTTGTTACGATTTTAGATTTTCGTATTGAAATAATGATATGAAAAGCAAGAATAAATGATACGAAATGTGATTTTCATAATAAGGTTATAACTTTGTTAAAAATTTAGAATTTCGTATTGGATATTTTGTATCCTTGTTACGAAATTCGTATTTCGTATCGTCATTTTTATGCTTATTGGGTTTTTTTGTGCGATTTAGTAACACTGTTAATTATGTTGTTCCGAATTTCGTATTTCGTAACAAATGTTACCAATTTCGTAACAGGTGTTACGAATTGAATTTTGTATTTCGTAACAATTTGCCTTGTAGGTCAAATGCATCTCATCAAATGTATACATAATTTGCTATTTCGTAACATTATTTACATGTTCCGAATTATTGATTCGATTTTATTGTTTGTTTATTGTAGAACAAATGGACTTTTAAACGAAAGAATCTCAAATCGTAACACAAAAACAAAATCGTAAAAAATCATTTTGGTACGAAATAAACAAATCGTAACACACTAAATTGTACGAAAAGATAAATTCGTAATGAAATTAATAAAATCTTAACAAGTCGTAACACCAAAACAAAATCGTAACAAATCGTTTCGTTACAAAGTCCACTAATAATACTAAAACAGTTACGAAAACAACAAATTGTAACACAAAAATAAAATCGTAACAGCATGATGAGCGAGAAAAGGAGAAAAAGTGAAAAGTAAGAGTAAAATGGTCCCAAATCACTCAAAATGGCTAGAATGGACAATATTAAGTTTCTTGACAAATATTGTATGAGCTGTGCTACACACCCCAAAATTGATCCCAAAATATGTTCCCGAATGACACGTGTCGTGTTTTTATTCGTGGGTTATGCACGAGGGGTCCAATCAGAATCGGATTCGGGGGAAATTAGGGACTCACAAAGTGGATAGTATATCATTTTTCATATTGTATTCCACCTAGTCAATGTGGCTATATGATTGTATTTCCTCAAATATGAATCCTAACATATTACTTACCAGTGTTGGAACATTTTGTTCCATACATACATTAATAGTGTTTTAATGATTAAGTTGCTAAACAAAACAAAACAACAAAAAGGCGAAGCAAAACATCGAAACATCGAAAGAGTAATAAAACTTCATCTCATTTCCTCCCTACTTGTTCCTTGTTATTTTTTTAATTTTATGCTATTATTATCTTCAATAATAGTCTTGGTTAATATTGATTTTATAACACTCATATACAATGTCGGTGGATTTGATGATTATAAATATTTGTATAGAATTTTCAATCCAAAAAGAAATCATATTTCCTTTTCTCTCAAAGGTTTGGGCTTTCAGCCATACCCCATACCCAAAGCAAACGCTTTATAAATACCATAGAGGTAAAATTGGAACCACCGTTTCCGCAAAACATAATTGATTCTTGGTCGGTAGATCCCCCCCCCCCCCCCTTCAATATTGAATCCCTTTCTTCTCGATCTGCTCTAATATAATAAGGATTCTCGATACGTTTTTAAATTTTCTATTTTAACTTATTTTTATTTTTTATTTTTTATTTTGAAGATTTCAGCTCATATTTTGATAGGTTTAGTAATTTTTCCTCATTTTTGGTTGGGTTTTTTATTAACCAGGCTAGCTTTCCGGTGGCGCTGCGGCGAGCTATGGTGGCGCTGCAGCGAGTCGCACTTTGGCAAAGTGACCCCCTTGCGCAGCAGCGAGCTCCGGTGTCGCTGGCTGATATATATGTTTCATGACTCTTGTGGTGATATGTTTCAAGACTCTTGTTGTTTAGGCCTTTAGGGTGATCTTTATGTTTGAAGACTACTGCATTTAATTTCAAGAACGCTTGTTTTATACTTTTAACCATGATTTATGCATATTATTTTATTTTATTTCTATTTTTTTGAGGTCATTGATAATTCATTAACCCATAAATTGTTACTTAAGTATGGTAATGAAGCTGAGTCTTTTTGTCGAGAGATTTGCATAATGCTGTGGCATCTTAAAGCAAGAGATATGCTTCCAGCAGTCTGGTTCATCTTCAGCAAAAGGACTTGTTGGAGGTGTTGATGCTCATCATAGAGGGCTTTTGCCACGTAGATTCTTGCTGCTGGAATCAACAAGCCTGTTATTTCCTCCCTCACCAAAAGGATTGACAGTGGATGCAAATTTTTAAGTTCCAATGAGCTGCTCCAAATGGAAGGACATGCTGGCCTTGGAGGCATTGATGAAAGGGGTCACGTTGTTCTACTTGAAACACAATATGAAGGAGCTGAAGAGTTAATGCTGCAAAGTCCTCTTTTCTGGTTTACAGCTTCATCTGGGATGGTACTTAATCTGCTTGCAGTAATAACGAGACTGCGGAGATTGAAAATGTGCATGAGGAGCTAGAAGGAATAGTTGGCGCTTCACAACTGGAGGCTCAGAAGTCAACATCAGATGAAATGGAGAGGGTGACGTCTTCCGATGGAAGGTAGATACTTTGTCTCAGTAATATTTTCAACTCGTTCTTCCATTATTTGGTCCATGGGTGTAACTGTGTTATGCTTTAGACACTGATGATTATATGTACTATATTACTCACCAAAAGGGTGTGATGCAGACATATTTTATGGTACTATACCATCAGAGTTTTTTGAACTACTTGATTTGGAAAATTTGCTAATCATGTGTTGTTGGGAATCCATTGTTTAACCACATTAAGAATAATTAGGGGTTTCGAAACGTCACATATAAAATGGTTGAACTCGATGTGTATTCCATTTGTTTCTTAGGCTACCTCAGTTGGAGATGGGAAGTACGTCTGTCCAATATGAAGGTGATGATGATGTTGAAGAGAGGCAACTGGTCAGGCACAGGAGAAGACGCATGACTTCCAGTTCTACTGATGTCGAAGGAGCTGAAGTCAGCCCACCTTCAAGCCCTCCGCCAAATGATAATGTTCATCACACGGTGCAAAATGGAGGTGTTTTCCCTTCTGATGAGGTAACTTATTAAATTTCTTAACTGCCATTTGCCACATTTATACAACCATCTGGAATGTGGATGAAGTTCCCTATTTTGATGACTATATACCTCTGTTTTTGTCTTGCTTTGCACGTGTATTTTCATAAAGTGGGGTAGCATCTCGTCTGTGGAACACGATGAAGCTGTAATGCTTGAGGCTGCAATGTTTGATGGCGTACCTGAAGGAATTGGGTATCATTTGCCTCGTGCTCCTCATCGATGATGCAGAATGGTTTACACGGAGATGTTGGTACTAATCCCTGGAGTGTGCCTCGTCCTCCATCACCTTCTCTTACCGCTCAGAAATTGGTTCGAGAACAGCAGTTTTTGCTCCCTGAGCATTGATTAGTGTTTTAACGAGCTTTGGAGTATAGTTATATGACGGGCTTTTGTTATTACAGGATGATGAATACCTTGCTGCATTACAAGCTGACAGGGAGAAGGAATTGAAGGCTAAGGAAGAAGCTGAAGTTGCTCTTGCCGAAGAGAGACGCAAGGAGGATGAATTGTGCAGGCAATTGCAGGAAGAAGAGGTGTTTTCGTTGATTGGCATATGGATGAAATTTGTTCATCATACAAATTTATGATGCAATTCTTGTTCATGTAGATAATAATTTGGTAGTAAAGCTCTATTTATCCTCATTTTACATGTTATTTTTACTGTTACGCTAGGAAATCGAGAAGCCATTAGCAGCAAAAGAAGCTGCCCTTCCTAAGGAACCAACACCAGATGATGAGAACGTTATCACACTTCTTGTGTGGATGCCTGACGGAAATAGGAGGGGACGTCGATTTCAGAAGTCGGACAAGCTACAGGTACTTAGTTGAAGCTTAGATTCTCATGAAACTTGAATGCCAGGGCTTGATAAAGATTTGCTTGCAAGTGGAATAGAGATTATGTAAGTTCAGCATTCAATGCATGGATACAAGAACAGGCAGTTGAATGTAAGAGGTCACACAAAAGAATATGATTTTAGACAACGAGACTTGGAGAAGTCTCTGCTCTCTACTCAATGTTCTAAAAGGCCCTAGGCGGGCTGGCGGGGACCTTCTAGTGCCTAGGCCTTGGAGGCGGCGCCTAGGCGGTAGGCGGGCGGGCATTTTTTTTTTTTATATTTTATATTTTATTTATTTTTATATATGCATATAAAATGCATAATAATATTCTTTTAAAAAATTCTTTTGGAGAGGAATTTTTTTATTATGCATAATAAAAAATTCTCATTTTTTATTATTGAAAATACCAACTAAAAAACAAAGCATTCAACTCTATCAATAAAAACGAAGCAAAACAAAGCACATTCATTAACATTAATGCAATAGTCTTGAGAAAAAAAACATGCAAAAAGCAAAAGTTACAGCCTGCCTAGAGCCGCCTGGACCTGCCTGGACCCGCCTAGAGCCGCCTGGACCCTCCTACCCGCCTGGCAGAACCGACTATGGGGTAGTCGGGGCGGAGGTCGACCTACTAGCGCCTAGGCGGCCGCCTAGGCCGATTTTTAGAACAGTGTCTACTTAGTATCACAAGCTATTAACGTCTTTCCTCTATGGTTGTTGCTTGCAAATTGCTCGTTTTTTTTTCTCCTGCGTGTATTTATGTTATAAGCTATGTTAGCATTTCAAGTTGTTGAACGTGTAACTCCAGCTCAGCTTTCTAGTGCACCCAAATCAGCATGTCAAGATGATGAAAAAACAGGGCGTCATAGCAAGACTGCACATATAGCAGCATTCTTCACATCAGGCGACGCCCTTCCAGTGTGCACTAGAAAGATGAGCTGGAGTTATAGGCTCAAGCAAGGATTGAAAACGACACCCTACTTGCTAATACGATAGAAAACATTAATGTATAACAGTATAAGGTATATGTTATCTTCTTCTTGTGAGCTGACCTGATCTTCTGTATACTTATCATACAGTATCTTCTTGACTTCATTGATGTCGGTGGAGGGGTCAAACCAGGCAGCTACACATATAGCAGCATTCTTCACATCAGGCGAGTAAACGACAGGGGCCGATTATAGAAAAAATAAAGTACTTGATCGCCTAATAAAGTGAAATTAAACCTAAAAATTAAAATTTTGGGTTGCACAAATGATCGCAACATTTGATATAAATTTTAAATCGTTTTTTCTAGTGTGTGCCCATGGGCACACAGTAACAAGTTAGGTGGCTGATTTTGATTGGTGGAGAACTCCTTGATTTTTGTGCATGTAGGTGGGCTATTATTGTTAAATGAGTTCTCCACCAATCAAAATCAGCCACCTAACTTGTTAGTGTGTGCCTATGGGCACACACTAGCAAAATCGATTTTAAATATAGCATCTTGAAATATCTTCATATGTGATGGACATAACTTACGACAAACAAAAAACAATTAATAATCCCTTCATATAAGAGTTGAAAATAACTAGTATTACAAATTAGGCACAATGTTGAAAATATGAAAATTAAACACATCGTTTATGATTTTTTCTGATAGGAGTATTAAACAACAACGTTGTGGGTAATGATGCTCTGTTGGTCACCGTACAACAAAATAAGTAGAGAGAAAAAAGAAAAGGAAAAAAGAAAAGCAACCTTCAAGTAACAAGCATTAAATGAGAGGGCCAAAACAACAGAACACACCAGACGTCTCTCACTCTCTCTCACAACTCACATCACTCTCTCTCTCTCTCACAACTTTCACAGGATGTCTGAGAAAAGTGTAACATTACCTCCCCCTAAAACCCACGAGGAGGTGCGTATTCTAATTTTATTTGAACAATCGAAATAGGGGATGCAAGTAATAATAAAGAAAAACTAATAAATGATTATACTAAATAATAAAATCGGTTTTCGAAGAAAGATGATCAAATAGGGAATTAATCTAGGATTGTGAATCCACCTTGGTTTATCCGAATTGCTCTTGATTAAATGAATTTAATGATTTCCCAATTTATTGAAGGCGAAGATTGCTAAAATACTCTACCGCCTCTCCCGAGGTCAATAGAATTTTCTAAGGCGAATAACACACTCTATTCCTATGTGAATTAATTCGACAATAGGCAAAAAGTATGAAATCTTCAGAAAGGCCACATAATTCCTATGAGTATATTCCTATCTCACAAGATAAAACGGTTCTCACCAATTTTTCCTACCAACTCTCCTCTCCCAATTCAAGTTGCGTAATCAAAACAAATCAATCATAGGCCACATAATTGATAGTAATTAAAACAATTGGGAAAATTCAATAAGAAAGGGAAATATATTTTAATAATGCAAAATCAAAAGTTAATTCATCAAAACCTCGGTTTCATCAAAATCCTAGAATAGGGTTCTAGCCTGACATGCTAGAAAATAAGAATACAAAAAGAATTAAAGAAAGCATAGAAATCAAACGCAGACGAAGAACTTGAATTCCTCCGTTCTCTAGCTTCAGCTCTTTGTTCCTTGATGTTTTCTGCTTCTCTTCGATCCTCGATGATCTTCCCTTCTTTACTGACCTTTAATCCCTATTTATAACAATCATTCACCTCCCAAAACGCGTCCGTGGATTAGGTCGAAAACGGGCTTCATAAACGGCTCAGAAACGCGGCAATTACAGCCTAGCCGCCCCGCGGGCCGCGGCTCAGTAAGTGTGTGCCGCGGCCCCTAATGTTCAGCACCTATACCTGGGCAGCGAATTTTCTTCATGGGCCGCGGCTCAGTAAGTGCGTGCCGCGGCCCCCGGTACAGCGTGCTCGGGCTCTCTGTGTGCCGTGCGTGTGCCGCGGCTCGCTTTCCTTGTGACGCGGCTCGTGACCAGAAATCGTCGTTTTCGCCCGTTTTTTCGTCGTTTAGGCCTCCGGACTCTAATTTCTTGCAAAACATAAAAAGATAGTGCATCAAAAGCTCATTTATGCAGATTTAGACTTAAAATGGATATAAAATAGTGATAAATAAGCCCATAAAAATACATCTAACAGGAGGAGACCCAGGCTCCGGCGAACGTGGTCCCTCAGGATCTGGCGAACATGGTCCCTCAGGATCCGGCGAACGTGCTGAAAGGCCTCCGTGATGCTGTGAACTTGTTGGAGAAGTACATGAAGGATGCTGCCATGCCCACCCACCTCGCTGTGGAAACTCAAGACTACCTCACGGAGGCTCGTGGCTTACTAAGCCAAGCCCGCTCCAGTGAGGGCGTTGCCCCCCGCTCCAGCTGCGGCATCACAGACAGCAGCCTACAAAGGTTTGCCGTGTCCCTTGAGAGACAGCTCCTAGAAGGAGACAGCAGCGGCTCGGAGGCAAAGGAGGGAGGCAGTAGCGGCTCGGAGTCATCTGAGGGGCAGCAGCAGCTCGGAGGGCTCGGAGGGAGGCACCACCGGCAGATCTGAGGGAACCTCCACCACCGGCTGGTGGCAACAAAAATAACTCAACAGAGCTGGCGGTGGTGGAGGTGCTTCCCTCAGATCTGTCGGTGGTGCCTCCCTCCGAGCCCTCCGAGCTGCTGCTGCCCCTCAGATGACTCCGAGCCGCTACTGCCTCCCTCCTTTGCCTCCGAGCCGCTGCTGTCTCCTTCTAGGAGCTGTCTCTCAAGGGACACGACAAACCTTTGTAGGCTGCTGTCTGTGATGCCGCCGCCGCCGGAGCCGCAGCTGGAGCGGGGGGCAACGCCCTCACTGGAGCCGGCTTGGCTTAGTAAGCCACGAGCCTCCGTGAGGTAGTCTTGAGTTTCCACAGCGAGGTGGGTGGGCATGGCAGCATCCTTCATGTACTTCTCCAACAAGTTCACAGCATCACGGAGGCCTTTCAGCACGTTCGCCGGATCCTGGGGCACCACGTTCGCCGGATCCTGAGGGACCACGTTCGCCGGATCCTGGGTCTCCTCCTGTTAGACGTATTTTTATGCGCTTATTTATCACTATTTTATATCCATTTTAAGTCTAAATCTGCATAAATGAGCTTTTGATGCACTATCTTTTTATGTTTTGCAAGAAATTGGAGTCCGGAGGCCTAAACGACGAAAAAACGGGCGAAAATGACGATTTCTGGTCACGAGCCGCGGCACAAGGAAAGCGAGCCGCGGCACACGCACGGCACACAGAGAGCCCGAGCACGCTGTACCGGGGGCCGCGACACGCACTTACTGAGCCGCGGCCCATGAAGAAAATTCCCCAGGTATAGGTGCTGAACATTAGGGGCTGCGGCACACACTTACTGAGCCGCGGCCCGCGGGGCGGCTAGGCTGTAGTTGCCGCGTTTCTGAGCCGTTTATGAAGCCCGTTTTCGACCTAACCCACGGGCGCGTTTTGGGAGACGAATGATTGTTATAAATAGGGATTAAAGGTCAATAAAGAAGGGAAGATCATCGAGGATCGAAGAGAAGCAGAAAACATCAAGGAACAAAGAGCTGAAGCTAGAGAACGGAGGAATCCAAGTTCTTCGTCTGCGTTTGATTTCTATGCTTTCTTTAATTCTTTTTGTATTCTTATTTTCTAGCATGTCAGGCTAGAACCCTATTCTGTCTAACTCATCATCTACCGAAGTAAAAGAATTGTGAAGTTAACAATACAAGAATGCATAGAACTTTGAATATGATGTGTTAAAATATACTTACTCGATATAAGAATAAAGTTCACGACAGTTTGTCAAAACATAACGATGCGCAGTAAGAATTTCATCATCGCTTAGTCTACGATGTTCAAGCGGAGGACCCAGAGGTCGACCTGGATATGAGAAAATAGAAAGAGATCCTCGCGAATCAACTAGCCCTCCATCATCATTACGATGGATACAATTTAACCTAGTATGTATTGTTGGCTCAAAGTACAAGGAGCAAAATCTAGAGACTTCTTCATTCAAATATGCATCAACAATGGAAGCTTCGACCTTATTCTTGTTAGTGACTTTCTTCTTCAGACCACGCAAGAATCTAGCAAAAGTTGAGTTAGAAAAAGATGAATAAATAAAAAAAAAAATTAGAAAAGTAAGTACACAAGTTCTTTCAATACCTCTCAAACGGATACATCCATCTATATTGTACGGGTCCACCAACCTTCGCTTCATATGGTAAGTGAATTGGTCGAGTCAAAGAACCCAGGAGGAAAGATCTTTTCAAGATTACACAGTATCTCAACAATGTTAACCTCAACCCCCTCGGTCCACAACATTTTCAATTCGTCAATAAGTGGACGCAAAAAAACACCTAAGCTTTTTCCCGGTCCCAAAGGCCCAGGAATAACTAGACTCAAGAACATGTAAGGCTCTTGCATGCACATTCCTGGTGGCAAATTGTAAACGGTTACGATGACTGGCCAACATGAGTATGCTGTACCAAAGTTATTGAAGGGAGTGAATCCATCTGTACATAAACCGATACGAACATTGCGTGGTTCAGCAGCAAATGAAGGGTTACATTTATCAAAATTCTTCCACGCCTCACCATGTGCAGGATGTCCCATAGTCCCTTCTTCATGTGCCTTAGTGTGGCATGTCATTTCCTTTGCAGAGTGAACAGACATATAGTCTATTAAGCCTAGGTGTTAATGGTAAATAGTGCAACACCTTATATGGCACTTTCTTCCGACTTCCTGGCTTGCTTGGCTTGTATCGAGGATGTTTACAAACACTACATGATTGTAAATATTTATTTTCTTTGTAATATAACATGCAGTTTTTTTGGCAGGCATCAATCCTCTCGTATTTCAGCCCAAGTTTGGCTAGCTCTCGCTTGGTTTTATAAAAGTTCTTTGGCAAAAAATTTCCTTTAGGGAGCACCTTATGCATCATTGCTGTCACTCGATCATAACAAGCCTCAGGCATGTTGAATTCTGATTTTATATTAAACATCTCGCACATAGCTGATAATTTTGTATATGTCTCGCAGCCCTCAAACAACGGCTGCTCTGCAGCATTTAGTAGATCAAAGAAACTTTTTGCATCCCTATTAGGTCATTGTTCTTCACGTCGTGCATTCCAATCAAACTCAGGCCCTGCAAAATCCATCACCATTCTTTCCATCCCAGTATTATCTTCACTCATAGTTTCAGTAAATGGTTCATCAAGTATTTGACCCTCCGGTGGTTCACCATGGGCTGTCCACCTATCATATCCTCTCATAAAACCATTCTTAACTATGTCAAGATACACCTGAGCTCGAGGTTTATACACTCTATTCTTGCAAGTAGTGCATGGACACTTTATTTTGCCACGATCGACACATGATTCATGGGCATAGGCATAGTCTAAGAAGTTGTTGAGATTTTCTTTAAAATCAGACCTAACACGTTTTTTGTTAGTTAACCGCATCCACATCCAACTACGATCCTACATTTTAGATGTGGCATGAACTATAAGAGAGCATCTGTGGTGATGTTTACTTTGGTCAGTGAGAAAGAAATTTTTGGTGTGATCAAAATAAATCAAATATTTTCTTATATTAATCAGCTGATGTTTATACCTGAAGACCAGCACGGGCTGATCGAGAAATCGGCTGCTTCTTGTTCTTATCCTTGTTAGCTGCTGCAGCAGCCATGGTCTTTCCCAGCCATTTTTTTTCTCCTTAACTACAATTTAAAAAGATTAAAATACATAAAAGGTAAATAATTTTGAGCAGGAATCTCCACAACATATAAAGCTGCCGTGCACACTCGGAATCCCAACTCTTTCAGTAAGTTCTACAAACATTTTAGAGTCTGAAATCTAAGAAATAGATTGTTTTTTGCACTTAGTTATTAATTACCAGAATTCATTATTTGAAAACTTCAACGGTGATTTCTGGTACATTAACTAACATAAGGCACAGTAACAAATAAATTCAACAAAAATATTACACACCACACCAAAAAAAAAACTAACTGAATATTTTGAACAATATTTTATCCTGATGTTTTCTTCAAACCCTATTCGTTCTATATATGCTTTCGACTCATAAATTAAAGCAATTTTTTCTTAAGTCTTCGTTTCCTTCTTAATCCTTGCAAAGCCTGCTCCACAAGCGAGCACATAGAGACAGACATACACACACATACACACACAGAGACACAGCACATACACCCACAAAAACCTAGATGTATGTCAATCCAAATGAGAGATCTGATTATTTTCGAGAATAAATTCATTGATCCGTACAAAAACTAGAAGAAGCAATGCAACATATGTACTAAAACCTACTAAAGAATACACTTCAACAATAAAGATAAAAACATAAATTTGATTCATAAAGAAAAAAAAAATTGTTTACCTCCGAAATTAGGCAGCACCAGCGGTATGGGAACTGGATAGGAGATGAAACGATAAGTGCTCGAACTCAGAGAGGGAATATTATTGCCTTTCTGTGAAAGTTATTGCCTTCCCCCCCCCCCCCCCCCACTTCAATATTGAATCCCTTTCTTCTCGATCTGATTCTGCTCTAATATTGTAAGGATTCTCGATACGTTTTTAAATTTTCTATTTTAACTTATTTTTATTTTTTATTTTTTATTTTGAAGACTTTAGCTCATATTTTGATAGGTTTAGTAATTTTTCCTCATTTTTGGTTGGGTTTTTTATTGAACAGGCTAGCTTTTCTTCTCGATCTATCGATAAGTAGGCTTATTTGTTTATTGCTTGTTCATGTTATGTGGAGTACATGTATGAAATTTTGGCCTCGTTATTATTCTTCACTAATGTTTAGGGTTGATGTTTTGGAGGATGATTTATGAGCAGTATGGAGTTGTTAAAATATAGTATGAAATTGTTAATATTCATAAGAGTAGACGGTAAGGTTGAATTGTAAATTAGAGAATTATGGTAATTTATGAATTTGAATGAAAATAGATTGGTAATGTGTTAGGTGGTGATGGATCCTGTGAACGACGAGAAGGCGATGGTGCAGCTGCAGCAGCTGCAGGCTTTGTTAGCTGGTCTAAGCCTGAGCCGGTGGTGGTGCCGCCGGTGCAGGCGCAGGAGTTTGATTTTGATTTTGATACGTTTGGAGGACTATTTGATGCCGTACAGATTTCTACAAATAATTTCAAAAATCCAGTGCCCCACTACCTTCGTCCTAAGGCTCTTGCGGCTTGTGCTCGTTGGCGTGCTCTTATGGATGCGGATGATCACACTGCCCTCTTTCGTACTTTGGAAAAGCGCCCCCGTCGCGCTGCGGCGAGCTCCGGTGGCGCTGCGGCGAGCTATGGTGGCGCTGCAGCGAGTCGCACTTTGGAAAAGTGACCCCCTTGCGCTGCAGCGAGCTCCGGTGTCGCTGGCTGATATATATGTTTCATGACTCTTGTTGTGATATGTTTCAAGACTCTTGTTGTTTAGGCCTTTAGGGTGATCTTTATGTTTGAAGACTACTGCATTTAATTTCAAGAACGCTTGTTTTATACTTTTAACCATGATTTATGCATATTCTTTTATTTTATTTCTATTTTTTTGAGGTCATTGATAATTCATTAACCCATAAATTGTTACTTAAGTATGGTAATGAAGCTGAGTCTTTTTGTCGAGAGATTTGCATAATGCTGTGGCATCTTAAAGCAAGAGATATGCTTCCAGCAGTCTGGTTCATCTTCAGCAAAAGGACTTGTTGGAGGTGTTGATGCTCATCATAGAGGGCTTTTGCCACGTAGATTCTTGCTGCTGGAATCAACAAGCCTGTTATTTCCTCCCTCACCAAAAGGATTGACAGTGGATGCAAATTTTTAAGTTCCAATGAGCTGCTCCAAATGGAAGGACATGCTGGCCTTGGAGGCATTGATGAAAGGGGTCACGTTGTTCTACTTGAAACACAATATGAAGGAGCTGAAGAATTAATGCTGCAAAGTCCTCTTTTCTGGTTTACAGCTTCATCTGGGATGGTGCTTAATCTGCTTGCAGTAATAACGAGACTGCGGAGATTGAAAATGTGCATGAGGAGCTAGAAGGAATAGTTGGTGCTTCACAACTGGAGGCTCAGAAGTCAACATCAGATGAAATGGAGAGGGTGACGTCTTCCGATGGAAGGTAGATACTTTGTCTCAGTAATATTTTCAACTCGTTCTTCCATTATTTGGTCCATGGGTGTAACTGTGTTATGCTTTAGACACTGATGATTATATGTACTATATTACTCACCAAAAGGGTGTGATGCAGACATATTTTATGGTACTATACCATCAGAGATTTTTGAACTACTTGATTTGGAAAATTTGCTAATCATGTGTTGTTGGGAATCCATTGTTTAACCACATTAAGAATAATTAGGGGTTTCGAAACGTGCACATATAAAATGGTTGAACTCGATGTGTATTCCATTTGTTTCTTAGGCTACCTCAGTTGGAGATGGGAAGTACGTCTGTCCAATATGAAGGTGATGATGATGTTGAAGAGAGGCAATTGGTCAGGCACAGGAGAAGACGCATGACTTCCAGTTCTACTGATGTCGAAGGAGCTGAAGTCAGCCCACCTTCAAGCCCTCCGCCAAATGATAATGTTCATCACACGGTGCAAAATGGAGGTGTTTTCCCTTCTGATGAGGTAACTTATTAAATTTCTTAACTGCCATTTGCCACATTTATACAACCATCTGGAATGTGGATGAAGTTCCCTATTTTGATGACTATATACCTCTGTTTTTGTCTTGCTTTGCACGTGTATTTTCATAAAGTGGGGTAGCATCTCGTCTGTGGAACACGATGAAGCTGTAATGCTTGAGGCTGCAATGTTTGATGGCGTACCTGAAGGAATTGGGTATCATTTGCCTCGTGCTCCTCATCGATGATGCAGAATGGTTTACACGGAGATGTTGGTACTAATCCCTGGAGTGTGCCTCGTCCTCCATCACCTTCTCTTACCGCTCAGAAATTGGTTCGAGAACAGCAGTTTTTGCTCCCTGAGCATTGATTAGTGTTTTAACGAGCTTTGGAGTATAGTTATATGATGGGCTTTTGTTATTACAGGATGATGAATACCTTGCTGCATTACAAGCTGACAGGGAGAAGGAATTGAAGGCTAAGGAAGAAGCTGAAGTTGCTCTTGCCGAAGAGAGACGCAAGGAGGATGAATTGTGCAGGCAATTGCAGGAAGAAGAGGTGTTTTCGTTGATTGGCATATGGATGAAATTTGTTCATCATACAAATTTATGATGCAATTCTTGTTCATGTAGATAATAATTTGGTAGTAAAGCTCTATTTATCCTCATTTTACATGTTATTTTTACTGTTACGCTAGGAAATCGAGAAGCCATTAGCAGCAAAAGAAGCTGCCCTTCCTAAGGAACCAACACCAGATGATGAGAACGTTATCACACTTCTTGTGTGGATGCCTGACGGGAATAGGAGGGGACGTCAATTTCAGAAGTTGGACAAGCTACAGGTACTTAGTTGAAGCTTAGATTCTCATGAAACTTGAATGCCAGGGCTTGATAAAGATTTGCTTGCAAGTGGAATAGAGATTATGTAAGTTCAGCATTCAATGCATGGATACAAGAACAGGCAGTTGAATGTAAGAGGTCACACAAAAGAATATGATTTTAGACAACGAGACTTGGAGAAGTCTCTGCTCTCTACTCAATGTTCTAAAAGGCCCTAGGCGGGCTGGCGGGGACCTTCTAGTGCCTAGGCCTTGGAAGCGGCGCCTAGGCGGTAGTCGGGCGGGCGTTTTTTTTTATATTTTATATTTTATTTATTTTTATATATGCATATAAAATGCATAATAATATTCTTTTAAAAAATTCTTTTGGAGAGGAATTTTTTTTATTATGCATAATAAAAAATTCTCATTTTTTATTATTGAAAATACCAAGTAAAAAACAAAGCATTCAACTCTATCAATAAAAGCAAAGCAAAACAAAGCACATTCATTAACATTAATGCAATAGTCTTGAGAAAAAAAACACGCAAAAAGCAAAAGTTACAGCCTGCCTAGAGCCGCCTGGACCTGCCTGGACCCGCCTAGAGCCGCCTGGACCCTCCTACCCGCCTGGCAGAACCGACTATGGGGTAGTCGGGGCGGAGGTCGACCTACTAGCGCCTAGGCGGCCGCCTAGGCCGATTTTTAGAACAGTGTCTCTACTTAGTATCACAAGCTATTAACGTCTTTCCTCTATGGTTGTTGCTTGCAAATTGCTCGTTTTTTTTTCTCCTGCGTGTATTTATGTTGTAAGCTATGTTAGCATTTCAAGTTGTTGAACGTGTAACTCCAGCTCAGCTTTCTAGTGCACCCAAATCAGCATGTCAAGATGATGAAAAAACAGGGCGTCATAGCAAGACTGCACATATAGCAGCATTCTTCACATCAGGCGACGCCCTTCCAGTGTGCACTAGAAAGATGAGCTGGAGTTATAGGGTCAAGCAAAGATTGAAAACGATACCCTACTTGCTAATACGATAGAAAACATTAATGTATAACAGTATAAGGTATATGCTATCTTCTTCTTGTGAGCTGACCTGATCTTCTGTATACTTATCGTACAGTATCTTCTTGACTTCATTGATGTCGGTGGAGGGGTCAAACCAGGCAGCTACAGATTGGTAAATATACGAACACGCCCTTGTTACTTGTGCCGGTCTTTTTCTAGTTGCGTTGTGATGATTGCTGAATGTTTGTCTTGCTAGGTGAGACCCTATCCTAGTTGAGCATTCAGCGATGGAGATAGCAGCTCGACGTTTAGCGAACTGGGCCTGACCATCAAACAAGAATCCTTTCTGATGTCTTTCGTCGGAAATACCATGACATTTTCGACAGTGAGCGTTTCTGATGTCTTACATGTATATGGATCTACATCGACATGCATATGATTGGTAACCTAAGTCGTTGAATTGAAGCTGGTGTGGTTCCAGATTGGCTAGCTGTGTTCTCGTTTGTGTTTCCATATATTTATTTTCCTTTAATTAAGAGTATTTCAGTTTCTGTTTATCACAATCGCCTCAACTGTGTGAGAGATGATAGAATGGGGGTAACGTGTGTGTGAATATGCTTTCTTAATAAATCCAACATGGTACATAACTATAATGTACCTGCATAACTATAAGCAATTTTTGTGGTTCGTATTACTTTGAACTTGTACGAGAATTCCTATTACAACCCATAGATGATAGGAATAAATTATTTTAATAATGTACTCCAAAATATTTTTGAGAATCGATATTTAGTACCTCATAAATTATTTATATTATATACTAAAGTTATTGAATTTACATGGAGTATTACATATAAACATATATAGAATGATAAATTGTGCTTTGATTTTACGTGGCTAGTAAATTTGATGATCCCGATAACATGATATGAAAGAAAATATTTGTGAATTAATTGTAAGCGGCAATCCAGAAAAATGTGTTCGTAGATGGTGCTCAGCATATGGTCAACTATCGATATTGTTATTATGCATGAATCATGATGTAATGGTACAAAGATGTGATCACGAAAAACATAGTTCGAATCATGATTGAAAAATTCTTCTTTTTTCTTTCCATAATCCCATTAAGCCATATAAACTTTAATACTTACGAGGCCTTACGAACCCGTGCGATGCACCGGCTTTGCTTTTGGTTGAATATCTACGTGTTTTGTACGTAATGTTTGTGGAGATGTTTATATACTTTTTATCAAGGTTGCGTCAATATTTGTAATATAAGTTTTATATAATCAGTTATATGTAATGTATTAGGTTGTTTATTTTTTTTTTGTTCAATAAGTTTATGATTTGTGTTTGTTATCACGGGATGAGGCTTTAAGAACCCGTGCGATGCACCGACTGTGTTTTGGTTTAATATCTACGTGTTTTTACGTAATGTTGGTGCAGACTCTTGGCCTTCATAATTACTGTCGTAATCATCTTTCATCACCTAACAATCTGCATCATTGTTAGAAGACGATAATGGCAAATATGTAGCAACATTTGATGTTGTCGAATCAGTTATTGATAGTATCGACCTCATTGTTTTTTCCCTTTCATTGACTTATAGTTTAATTCTTGTTGTTGTCCTTTTTATTCTTTTTTACTTTTTTTATTGTTAATTTCTCAAAATTTGGAATTGCTTAAGATGGTTTGGTTACATATTATTATAAATTTACATTATTAATTAATTTCTTTAATAAAACAATAACCATAAAAAAGTCAATCAATCCGCCATCCCATAGTCTCGGTCAAAAAGCATAAACCCACACGTCTCATAGCATTGCGATATTGTATAAAATTATTTGCTACATAATGTTTAGCGTAAAGTGTAGAAATGAAGATAAAAGTATCTATTTGAACAAAGCGGGCATCGTAATAATGAGAACATTTATAAAAGAGTGTAGTATTTGTAAGAACACAAATTGAATGTATTTAATTATTTCATAAATAGGATGGGGTTCAAGTTATGTGTCACTATATATTCCATTAAGTTATATATCACTTTGTATTCCATTAATTGAAGCGCAACTTCAGTTGCATGGGTAGAGGTAATTATAGCATAGGGTTCTATCAAGTGAACTTTATTGCATGGTAATGAAGATAAAAGTATCTATTTGAACAAAGCGGGCATCGTAATAATGAGAACATTTATAAAAGAGTGTAGTATTTGTAAGAACACAAATTGAATGTATTTAATTATTTCATAAATAGGATGGGGTTCAAGTTATGTGTCACTATATATTCCATTAAGTTATATATCACTTTGTATTCCATTAATTGAAGCGCAACTTGATTGCATGGGTAGAGGTAATTATAGCATAGGGTTCTATCAAGTGAACTTTATTGCATGGTAATGAAGATAAAAGTATCTATTTGAACAAAGCGGGCATCGTAATAATGAGAACATTTATAAAAGAGTGTAGTATTTGTAAGAACACAAATTGAATGTATTTAATTATTTCATAAATAGGATGTGGTTCAAGTTATGTGTCACTATATATTCCATTAAGTTATATATCACTTTGTATTCCATTAATTGAAGCGCAACTTGATTGCATGGGTAGAGGTAATTATAGCATAGGGTTCTATCAAGTGAACTTTATTGCATGGTTATGATTCATTATATTAGAAGTTTCTCTTAGTTGTTAAAATCACTTTAAAAGCACCCTCCAAATACCCTCCAAATCAGTATAAACACAAATGACATTGTCCTTTAATGATTCCAGAAACAAATAACAAAAATAATTGTTTTGTTCGACTTTTTAATTTTATGGACAAAGTGATTGAGTATAAAAAATTGTTGCCTAACAATGAACTTGTATTATATATTGTGTTTGAAGACATGGCCTATATGCTTATAACGTGGAAGTTTATTATATGACGAACATTCGTTCATACTTTTTTGTTTAATATAGTTTGAATTTTCTATTTTTAGCATGAGATTACAAAATTAAAGCTTAGATTCATTACTCCTCCAACAATTCAGTATATACATATATGGATATCAAAGAGTCAAAAAGATTAAATGCAAACAAAATATTAACATTCAGATCCATCCAACTATTGAGTGTCGCAATGAATCATGGATAAAATTTATGAGAATGAGACTGATTAGAGGATGATTCAACTTCATATATTGTTGACAACCGAAGCCTAAAGAACTGAACAGCCAACCGAATTTGCCTTGATGAATATCTTTGCATTTCCCTAGTTGAACATGATCTCGACACTCCTAAGCTCGAAGACGATTATTGTTGGCTTCTTTCTTATGAAGAAAGCTATGCATGAACATAATCGTTTCTCGGTAGTGATCGGGCTCTTGTTTAATCTTCTCTTCTTTCTCCAAGTGGACTTTAAGTTTCTATTCGTCATCTTTTTGTTGCTGCAACTCGAGTTGAGTTAGTTGTTTTGCTTTCTTCTTCTTCTTATCCTAATTCTTTTTTTTTCCTTCATCCATTCCCTGACATTTGGAAAATCGATAAGACATAGAACAATAGAACTTAACTTTATCCCCCACAATTTTTTTTTTAAGAAAACGAAATGAATGAATTTGAGTTGGCCACCCCCTCCTCATACATGAGGGGTTAAATAAAATCAAATACATTTTACGTGTGTATGTGTTTGCTTATATAAATATATTTTGTAAAAGGGAATGAAAGAAGACATACGGTTGTTGGCGAAGATATCATCTCCTACACCATCTTCTTGCCCAAACCTATCATGCAATAACAACAGCACATATACAATCATTAACAATACAATCACAAACAATCATTAACAATACAATCACAAACAAATATGTTTGCCAATGACGTTAATCATTTTGGAGCTGCTCATTACACACGACAACAATCAAAACTAAACTTAGTACCATATCACATTACCAAAAGAAACAATTCAAACAAATAAAATATACATCACATCAATTTTTCAATAACCTTCTTCATCAACGACTCATGCATGCCATGATACCTAAAATGAGATGTGTTGAACTATACTATTTATACTTTGTAATGTGTAACTATTCAGGATACAAAGAGATTGTAACTACTGAAATTGGTTACAACATTTACCTGTGATCAATATTCATAAATTGATTTCATAAAGGACTTCAATTCGAATTCCCAATATTTATTTGCAGCAACAATTCGCATTCCCAATCCCAACATTTATTTGCTTACAACTCTCTGTACGAAAATGGACACTGTTCAGATTTTCTAAGCCATTGTACAATGTTGTTAAGCTTCCGATGCCAATTCCCTGATTGTGTTTCTTCAAGACTCTCACGATCGTCCCCAATGGAAGCGTCAGGAAACTCAACAATACCTCCGCAAAATCGCTGAAGCTTCGCATATAGTTACTTCGTTTTTGTTTATTAGTGACGACTTTCAAGTGGAACTTGACATAATTATTAGACATCTTGTATGTATAATATATATATATATATATATATATATATATATATATATATATATATATATATATATGAATGTTGAAAAACAACACAACTGATGATATCTGAATCTGGCCTCGGTATTTATAGATAATAGACACAGCAAGGGTCGGTCTTTCCAAATCACAGTAGACCCTTCATCTTCCCCAAGACTGACTGACTTCAAACTTCTTCATGCGTGTCTATTAAACTGACTTGAGAAATGTACCGAAAGTGACATATGTGACCCTTCATCTTCCCCTCATTAAGGTATTGCCCTTTGGCATGGAATTTTTATCATAATAATTGGTGTCATTACCCCTCATCAATGAATTTTTTGGGTGAATCTTTCAATATATATGATTATATAACTAACCATCCAAAAAATGAAATTCATTATATATTTCGCAGCAATTTCAAAAAAACAAATATGCTACTTTTGGATTTGAAATGAGGAATCTGAAATAACAAATAGTATATAGATTGTAAATTAAGAAAGTCCTAATTAATAAAGTATAAATTAGTAATCGTAATAATAAAGTATAAATTAGTAATCGTCTGTGCGAGTGGAGCAAACTGAAAATCTCTTTGGGCGGGAGAATTACCTTGGTAAAATCGGCGTTGTTGGCGTTGCCAACTTAAGTCCTCTCCGTCTTTAGGGTGCGTAGGAAAGTGATGAAAAACTGGTTTCTTTGCAACAAAATCTTCTTCCGGGGGGGGGGGGGGGGGGCAGAACAACAGGCGATCGGCATAGAGACCGGGCGACCGAGCCAGAGTCGAATAGACCAAGGCAGACTTGCCTACAGAACGGAGATCCCAGATCAAACCCAAGTGCCAAGCGATCGACATCTAAGGCGATCGTCTCTTGGCACCTGGCGATCGACTCTGGTGCCCGACCAAGGACGACCGTCTCATGCCGCACGCAAAGCCAACACCCGTCTAGTCTGCGAAGGCCGAAACGCGAAGCAAGGACCCATGTACAGATCCGCGAATGGCGCCGCAGAACATGGATCGTTGACCACAGCCTGTCACCATCTTCTTACCTACCGACAACGCCCGCCGAAAGGTACAAGGTGGGACCTCCCGGGACAGCGACTCAGGACGCGTGCAGACTTCTCATTGGTCCGCACAACTGGCTGCCAGCAGCAGCCGCGAAGGCAATCAGCCCATGTGCTAAAAGACGATCGCCCCCTTACTATAATACAGGAAAGGCGATCGCCCGTCAGGATTAAGGCATCCCAACTCCTATAAATAGAAGGCTTCCTGCACTTGGAAGAGGGTCTGGTTTTTCTGGCTGCTTTCTCTCGACTTTTCTCTCTCAGAACCTTTTAACCAAAAGACGGTCGGCAGAGACGAAAACTCCCTGCAGTTCAAGAACTCACAGAGCAACACTCAAGAGCTAGATAATTAGGGTCTTTTACACTCATTGTAATCGCCCTCTTACATTAATATTTGTACTCCAACGTATTCGTATTAATAACATCTCGCGAGAGCATTCAAGCCCGGGCCTAACAAACCCGGCAAATCTTGTGTTATTTACTTTTCCCACGGACGTGCTCTCGTACTTTGTGTGCTACTCGATCATTCCAGCAATATCTATCTCCGGATAATATTTTGGGTAGCAACAATTGGCGCTAGAAGAAGGGCATCTACCTTCATTTTTATTCCGACCGTTTCGAAGAACACTCACTGTTCTCCGGAGCATATACCTGAAGAAACACTCACTGTTCTTCAGAGAAAAACCTTCAGATTCATGACGTCTGCCTCCACATCGAAGAAAGCCACTCTCCGATCCACCGGACGCCTTATTCCGGTTCAGTCCGAGCCCCAGCCTACGGCAGGGGGTAGCCGCGACGGCGCGAGACTCTCGATCCCGCACCTAAGGGACGACCCCAGCCTTTCGCTCGACCAGTTCCAAACCGCAGAACAGATCGAGGAGGCTATGGCCATCCTAAGGGAGCGATGGAGAGCATTCGACGCACCCGCAATTACCCCATCGGCCATCCGCCGCGTGGGCAAGTGGAAGCTCAAGGAGTTACTTGTCGAGCGATCGTCAGGAAGCCCCGACTCACGAGCAGAAGCACTCGCGAGGCGGGACGGTTCTGTTTTCAACCGCCTAGGCAGCGACCCATCTTGGCGGCCGGGGCATTCTGGCCCCAGTCACGAGACGACGGAGCCCGAATCCGTCACCAGGAGTTCAGCTTACCCAACTCCCAGAAGGCAGACCGGCCATCTGGCTCCTCCTCGCCGAAGAACCAAGATCGGCGGAGACGACCTCATCGCTTGCCGCAGAGCCATGAGATCGGTACACTATCGTCTCGGCTCCCACTCCGAGAGCCAAACCACGAGCGACCAAGCCACGGCGATGGCCGCAATGCAACGCCAGCTTGATGGCATGAAGGCGCTCCCAGAAACTGGGGCAGGCGCCAAGAGAAAGATCGCTGGGCCGAGCGAGCCGCTCGCGGTCCAGATCGAACTCGCCCCCATGCAGCCAAGGATCACTCCTCCTCAAATACCTTTGTACGAGGGGAGATCGGACCCCGAGATTCACCTGAGCTAGTTCCGGATGTACATGACCGGATGCGGGGCATCAGATGCGACCAGGTGCCAAATGTTCCCGTTAAAGCTGGGCGACCTGGCCCATAGGGGGTACGTCTCATTGCCACCACGATCCATCAGTTCCTTTAAACAACTGGCGAACGACTTCACGTCGTATTTCGCCGCCAAGATCGCTCGACCAGAAGGCCCCCACCACATGATGAAAATCAAGCAGGGGGAAGACGAGTCAGATGCAGACTACATCGACCGGGTGGATGAGATAATCCTCAACGGCGAGCCCGTAAGCGACGAGATCGCCCTCTACTCAGTCCTATGGGGATTCGATGGTCTTTCGCCCATGTTCAGGCACCTTACGAAGGACATCCCCCGACCTACGCAATCTTCCGCGCAAAGGCCGCAAACTTTTTGGCCAGGCGGAGGTTTCTTTTTCACCTATGAGTAACGCGATCGGCAACCGAACGACGATCACCAGTCTTCCAACCCGATCGCCAGAATCAAGCAACATCTCCGAAAATGGAGGACTCGCTCGCACTCTAAAGTTCATCATCTAACATGATGGACCTAGGCACGAGATCGCCTCCCACAACACAACGTATACCGTCGAGGATCGCCATCTAACATGACGATCCGAGGTAGAAGAGTGTAGCCATGGTCCTGGAAGTCGATGGAACCGACTGCTTCGACTATGCAAGGTTCCTTTGGGCTGAGATCGCTCGTCCTTCGTTTAAATACGAGGCGGGCGTAGCCGAAGGACCCTCCAAACAAATCTGTGGACACGCTCGCCCGCCCTCAAAGGTTCATCATCTAACTTGGTGGACCCGGACAATGCGACGCGTCCCTACCCCCGTCACAACGTATACCGTCGAGGATTGCCATCTAACATGACGATCCGAGGTAGAAGCAGAGCTAGCAAGCCGCGGACGTGGAGTTGATTAATCCAATGACGCCCCGCGCAAGGACTCCTCCATACCGAGACCGCACGCCTTTCGTTTAAATACGAGGTGAGGCGCAGCCTAGCGGAGGACCCATACAATAAAATGAGTCACGAGACAAACCTACATGTGGAATGTCGCTCGCGCACAAGACACGGTCGTGGAGGTCGGTCCATCGAACTCCGCGACCGTGCACGGTTCCTCTAAGTCGAAACAATCAGCTCTCCACGAGGGATCTGCAAAATTGAAGATCACAAGTACAAGACCGAAGATAGCACGCCAAACGATCGGATCGCCCGTCATTATCTTAAAACGATCGCCAGTGAAACCACCTCACCCAATGCCTTCAGCATCGGAGCAAGCTGGGGGGCAATTGTTATGTCGAGATTTATACATCTCAATAGGCGATCGGAATAGAGACCGGGCGACCGAGCCAGAGTCGAATAGACCAAGGCAGACTTGCCTACAGAACGGAGATCCCAGATCAAACCCAAGTGCCAAGCGATCGACATCTAAGGCGATCGTCTCTTGGAACCTGGCGATCGACTCTGGTGCCCGACCAAGGACGACCGTCTCATGCCGCACGCAAAGCCAACACCCGTCTAGTCTGCGAAGGCCGAAACGCGAAGCAAGGACCCATGTACAGATCCGCGAATGACGCCGCAGAACATGGATCGTTGACCACAACCTGTCACCATCTTCTCACCTACCGACAACGCCCGCCGAAAGGTACAAGGTGGGACCTCCCGGGACAGCGACTCAGGACGCGTGCAGACTTCTCATTGGTCCGCACAGCTGGCTGCCAGCAGCAGCCGCGGAGGCAATCAGCCCATGTGCTAAAAGACGATCGCCCCCTTACTATAATACAGGAAAGGCGATCGCCCGTCAGGATTAAGGCATCCCAACTCCTATAAATAGAAGGCTTCCTGCACTTGGAAGAGGGTCTGGTTTTTCTGGCTGCTTTCTCTCGGCTTTTCTCTCTCAGAACCTTTTAACCAAAAGACGGTCGGCAGAGACGAAAACTCCCTGCAGTTCAAGAACTCAGAGAGCAACACTCAAGAGCTAGATAATTAGGGTCTTTTACGCTCATTGTAATCGCACTCTTACATTAATATTTGTACTCCAACGTATTCGTATTAATAACATCTCGCGAGAGCATTCAAGCCCGGACCTAACAAACCCGGCAAATCTTGAGTTATTTACTTTCCCTATGGACGTGCTCTCGCACTTTGTGTGCTACTCGATCATTCCAGCAATATCTATCTCCGGATAATATTTTGGGTAGCAACATAAATCGCAGGGGGGTCTTGGGCTTAGGGACTTGGAGTGCTTTAATAAAGCGTTAATGGGAAAATGGGCTTGGAGGGCTTTGGAGGGAGGGGATGCGTTATGGTTGGACATTATCAAGGGCTGCGTCGGGAGGGGAGGGGGTTCAACTAGGAGCGGCATGGATCTGATCAAACCGAGGCAGAGGGTGAAGGGGTGGTGGGTGATAGGTCGAAAATAGTGTGTAAATATTATTGTTAATTATTGGGTTTTAATGAATTTTATGTTGGCACACTGAGTTATTTTCTACCTATTTATATTTCGGATGCAATTTACTTCACTTGACAATTTTTTGTTTAATTTATGTGTTTGGTGGAGTTTTTAAGCTTAAGGAATAATTTGGGCCATCAAACGGACTATGCCAAGGTGATTTGGGCATTAATGAAGAAAATGCCGCACACACTGGGTGACCCAGTGTCGGCCCTGGCCCGAAAATCCTCTTACTTGAGGCCCAAGAAACGACTCAAATCCGTCCCAATTAGTTTCATAAGGTGAAAATCGATCCCCTAGACTGGAGAAAGGAATTTTAATTGACATGGAAGAAAAGACTCCAAAAGAATAAAAACTCAAGAATGATAAGAAGAAAAGAGATCTAGTTAAAGAAGTAAACTAAGAGATAATAGAGTATTATAAAGAAAGGGCTAAGATTATTTTTAGGGAGAGAACACACGCTGGAACACGAGAGAAGGAAGAACACGGCTGGGAGAGAGGCGAAGAAGAAGGGTACCGAACATATTTTTCCGACGAGGAAGAGAGAAGAATTCTACCTTCTTTTCTTATGCATATTCTAAATTACTATTTGTCTTCTCAAGCCAATATGTTCGGCTAATTTTCCATTACAGTTCTTAGGAAAGTTTGAAACCGTATTTGAATTATTCATGATTTAATTCCGTAGCGTATTCTTAACTCGAAATCTCTTGAATCACTTTTGTGTTATTGAATTCATTATTATGCCATATAATTTCTTGATTTGGTTTGGCCAACTAGATTAGGAGTTTTATGTCTCATGCTAGAAATTAAGTTGTAATCCGTAATTGTTGCAATTTTAATTTCACAAGTAGCAACAATTGAATTTTCTCAATTGAGTAACACAAAATCGAGATCCCTTAAGTCGAGCTTATGAACTTAATATCTTACCTATTTCATTATTTTGTTTTTTAATGCATCTAGCGAGCGAGATTTGAAGAGCTTGTTTTGAATCCACCGCCTAGATATATTTAATTAAAAAGCTTGTTTTGATTAAATAAACTTAAGAAATAATTGGGGTCAACAAAGTTTGTTGTTGGCTTCAGAATAGGAGTTTTTGAGATTAGAGAAGAGTTAATCGCTGCATTAAAGCATGAATTAATTCGAAACGGTGGATAACGGAACTAAGAGCTAGATTATTCCTTTAATTGATATTTTTGATTTTCTTTTGTTTATTTTGATTTAATTTATTTTACGCAAATTATTTGTTAGTAAAAATCAGTAAACTAAAATCAACCCTCGTTTTATTTTATTGTAATTGCTAAAAGTATTTAACTCTTAAAAAGTATAATTGATTTACCGTTCTTCATGGGATCGACCCTTACTTGCCGATACTATTAGTTAGTAGAAATGAGACAAGGAAAAATAAAAATAACTAATTTTGACGCATCACGACAGTGTGGCCAAAATTTTGGCGCCGTTGCGGGGGAACGGTGTTAAATTAATTTTACTTATTTTGGGTTAAAAACTTTATGCAATTTCGACATTGGGTCACCCAGTGTCAGTTCTAAAAATTCATAATAATTGTCAGTTGTGCACTAATCTATTTTGTTTTAGTTTTGCATGAATACAAGGTCACATGGAGATAAGAACTTGTAGTACTTTCCAGAAATCACCAAACGAGATCGAGTTTTCAGGCGAAAAACAAAAGAAAGCAGAGAAGCACTCGGACACTTACCATATTCTCTCGAAACATCACCCAGCGAGTCGGATGATGAGAGTGAAATCATGACAACTAATGCTGAAAAGACATTGAAGCAATTAGCCAACCCGGAGCTACCTCAACAACCACTATGCATCACAATCCCGGCTATTGACAACAACAACACCTTTGAATTGAAGTCGGGATTGATTCACTTGCTACTTGCATTTCATGGTCTATCAGGAGAGGATCCGCACAATCATCTCAAGGAATTTCATGTCGTTTGTTCAAGCATGAATCCAAACGGTGGCACCGAAGAACAAATCAAGCTTATAGCCTTTCCGTTTTCATTAAAAGATTCCGCTAAGAATTGGTTATTCTATTTGCCATTGGCCACTATCACAACATGGAACGATATGGAAATCTTATTTTTGCAAAAATATTTTACGGCCTCTCGGGCAGCCAATCTAAGGAAGGAAATCTGTGGTGCGAGACAAATGATGGGAGAGAGCTTGCATGAGTATTGAGAGAGATTCAAACAATTGGTGGCACGCTGCCCCCAACAAATCAGCAGCTTTTGATTCAATATTTTTATGAAGGATTAACTCCGATGGACCGTAGCATCATAGACGCAGCTAGCGGAGGAGCTTTGGTCGATAAGACACCAGCAACAGCAAAGGCCCTCATCTTGAACATGGCCGCCAACTCACAGCAATTCGATTATCGAGATAATCCCGCAAAAATTGTGAAGGAGGTGCATGACTAATCCCTTGATGATAAATTAACTGAGCTAACCGCTTTATTAGAAAACTTGTTGTAGGTAATAGCACGCCAGTTGTACCCTGCCGCCTTTGCAAAACCACTGAGCATACAACAGAGAATTGTCGGATTTTGCTTGATGAAATCGAGGCACACGCCAATGTGGTTGGAACCGAAAATTCTTATGGGAGGAAGAACGATCCATACTCAAACACATATAACCCAGGAGGGAGGGATCACCCTAACTTTCGATGGAGAAACTGTAATAACCGTGTATTTCACGTGTATCGTTTTGAAATTATCTTGTTGTATTGTGGCTATTTGAATTTGAGGGACATGATGATTGATATTGGTATATTCATGGTTGATAATCATTGAATTTTTTGATTTTCGGACTGTGTTCGTTTTGGCCGATCTTCGTGAATTTTATGCTGGGAGTAGCAGTATCACGCGCTAGACTTCATTTCTAGCGCACGCTATCAGTGTGTGAGTAGCACACGCTACTCTTGTGAGTAGCGCACGCTAGGCCTGCTGGGCAGTGAGTTTTCTGGACTCTGGAATGGGGCATTAGCGCACGCTAGTCTCGGACTAACGTACGCTATTTCATTGTACTAGCGCACGTTATTAGTGGGTTAGCGTGCGCTAGGTCGGCAGGGCAGTGAGGGAAGATTGTTTCTGAACTGCGGGCGATAGCAGGTAGCGCACGCTATGTTTAGGGTTTAGCGCGCGCTAGTCTCGTTCGATAACGCGTGCTAATATTTCTGAGTAGCGCGCGCTACCGGAGTTAGATAGTGGGTTCTGTACTACATGTCAAGCCCGTTAGCGCACGCTAATTTTTAGCCGTAGCGTGCGCTAGTTTCCCCCTAGTATATATATGCTGGGCAGACTCAGAATCGTCATTTTCTTCCCTTCCTTCTCCTCCTCCGGCGGCTGAGTGTTCTTGAGCATATAAGAGTGCAGATTTTGGTTGGATTTCATCATCCAACAACATTTTTGAGTTCCTAACACCAAGTTATCAACATCTCATCAACTTTAACCGTCCAAATCAAGGTAAAATCCGCTTGAACCATAGTTCTTCATATTTTGGGATTTTTGTTGAGATCTTCGATCCTAATCTATTTTAGCTCCGATTTGTGCTAGATTATGATGTTGTAATCATAATCCTTCATTTTTCTCCAAGTTCATGGATTAAATCCCAAGTTATCCTCCGTAGTTTGGTTTCGAGCTATGTTGTCTTCGTAGTGTTTGAATAAAGGTCCCTAAGGAAAAAACTTAGGGTGAATCCTTCCGTTTTCATAGTATGGTATTTGATTCGGTATTTTGTTGAACTAGGATCGAATCGTTGAAGGGGTTTGCACCGTACATCTTTCCGTTCATTATTCTCGTATCGTTTCCAACCAAGGCAAGTACTTTGATTGCGAATATTGTACTCCGTGTGAATATGTGAAAATTGTGATTTGGAGAAAATATACGATTTGTACCATGTATTTATTGAACTTGTGTGAGCCGAGTAAAACCAGCGAGGGTCCCCTGGGATCCTGTTAGACTTCGAGTTCTACGGATCACTCGGTTGGGTTGTACACCGGGAAGGGCCTGACGAGGACTCTCCGGGGTGTGTATTCTGTATGGGTACAGGGCCAGTACAACTCGGGAGGTTATTTTGTGATGATGATTATGGCATTGTGATTTTTGTTGAATATTCATTGGTTGTACATTTTCTGTAATCGTTGTACTTGCACCGGCATTTTGCTGACCTCTTCGGGGGTGGATATATTTGTTGTGTATTCAGGTTCAGGTCCAGTGAGGGAGCCAGCACAGGGTGGACACGAGCTTGGTGGGCAGCATTGATATCGTGTACTATTTTGAGTTGATGGTCGTATTGTCAAGGTCATGTTTGTTTTTTGGTTTCGTACTCGCGCGAGTACTGTCATGTGTTGTCATTGAGTTGTTTTTATTGTGGTTGGTGTTGTTGTATCAGCAGTGGACTGTTATATCAGTTGTGATCCTACGGGACAGTGTGTTATTTGGTTTTGTAATTTATGTCGTATTGGAGACAGTTTGTCCTTTTAACTAAGTGAAAGTTGTGGTTTGTTAATTTTAATGAGTTTTATGTATATTAGCCTGGTAGGTTCTCCAAAAGAGAATCTACAGCGCTGTAATGTCACGGTATATCACGGGGGTGTTACAGAATATGGTATCAGAGCCTTAGGTTTATGGATACCTAGGCTGTCAGTGTTTTTTGGTCTGTTAAATTGAGTCAGTTCTTGTCTACAATATCATTGGCATGCTACCACCCCGTGTTGCCTATGCTGGAAGACTCTTCGGATGTTGGTTGCTTCTTCCCTTCGGAAGAATTATCTTTGTCATTGTGCAATCTATTATTGTAATCGTTTCCTTGTTGAACCATTCTTATTCCTCAGTATGCCAAGAGGTAGAGCTATCCGCCAACACGGCCGCGGCCGAGGCCGTGGCAGAGTAGTAGTGTCTGAGTCCGAGAGGTCCGTTTCAGAATCGGCATCTTGTTCTGCGAGTAGATCAGATCCGATCCCTTCGGGAGGTTCAGATGGAGGTTCGGGGGCCAAAGTGCCTAACTTTCTTCAACAAGTCGTAACGCAGGTGCACCATCTGGCCCAAGTGGTGCAGAACATTAATACTGGCAGGACGGTTGAGGATCAGTGGCTTCAGGAAGTTATGAAGATGAACCCTCCCAGATTCGATGGTTCCGGTGATGAGAACAACTGGGATCATTGGTTAGTCAAACTGGAAAAGATCTTTGACGGTATTGGCTGCCCTGAAGCCAAAAGAGTCCCAATTGCTCAATATCTGACGGTTGATGACGCGTCAGATTGGTGGAGAGCTGTTAAGCCCAGAGACCGTGACGTCACTTGGGAAGAATTTAAAGAACTGATGGAAGCTCAGTATTGTCCAGCACCAGTACAGTTAGCAAGAGTCAGTGAATTTTTTAGAGCTCAGCCCGAGGACGTTCCTATTTCCGAGGCAATCAAGACATACAACAAGCAATTAATGTTTCACGTGTGGAAAGCAGGGACATCGGGCGTCCTATTGTGAGAGAGCGAGTAGAATCCTTACCAAGACGTCCCCTATTTCAGCCAGCACTGTCTCAAGTCATCCCACTACGAGTGTCGGATGCGGTAGAGGCAAGACCGAGCATAAGGATGCATCTAGCATTGGATCAGCTCCACACCGATTGTATGAGATGAGGCGGACTGACGACGTAGGGGCTGCAACTACGCCAGGTATTGTTTATATTCGTACGCACCCGGTAGATGTATTATTTGATTCTGGAGCTACTCATTCCTTTATATCATTGTCTTGTGTGAATCGTCTGGGCCTTATTGGTCTCTCTGCATGTGAACCTTTTATCGTTGGACTGCCGAGTGTGGAAAGGATAGTTGGGGATCGAGAAATTGTCAATTGTCCTGTAACCATCGGTGGTAGAGATTGGCCATCTGACTTGATTGTTATAGATATGTAGGGAGAAGATTTAATTCTGGGTGATAATTGGTTAAATCACCATGGAGCAGTAGTGGATTATCGTCGAAAGATAATTTCGATCATTGATCAGGATGGTGCGGAATATGTTTTTAAAGGACAAATACCCGGTGCTACTGGGAAGATTATTCGAGCCATGAAGGCTGTGAAATTGTTAAACCAAGGTTGCACCGGTGATTGGTGTTACAAAATGAAGCCAAAAGCTGACGGAGTTCAGTTATCTTCTATTCCAATTGTAAACGAATTTCCAGATGTATTTTCGGATGATTTGCTGGGATTGCCGCCACATCGTGAAGTGGAGTTCGTTATCGAACTAGAGCCCAATGCGGCTCCAATATCCAAGGCACCATACAGAATGGCCCCATAAGAAATGTTAGAATTAAAGAAACAATTGAGTGAACTGCTGGACAAAGGTTATATTCGGCCTAGTGTATCGCCATGGGGTGCACCGGTATTGTTTGTACGGAAGAAAGATGGATCCTTACGGCTATGTATTGACTATCGTGAGTTGAATAAACTCACTACCAAAAACAAGTATCCGTTGCCAAGAATCGATGATCTATTTGATCAATTACAAGGGGCTATAGTTTTCTCCAAGATTGACTTGAGGTCGGGATATTATCAGCTGCAAATTCGGGATTCGAATATCCCCAGAACGGCATTTCGAACGAGGTATGGACATTACGAATTCGTAGTTATGCCATTCGGTTTAACAAATGCTCCGGCGGCGTTTATGAAACTTATGAACAAAACATTTATCGAATATCTCGATAAATTTGTGGTGGTGTTTATTGACGCTATCTTAATCTATTCCAAGAGTGAAACGGAGCATGCTGAACACTTGAGGATTGCGTTGAGTATTTTGAGGGATGATAAGCTTTATGCTAAATTTTCTAACTACGAGTTCTGGCTTAGAGAAGTTGCTTTTATGGGACACATTATATCAGCCGATGGTATTCGGGTAGATCCTCAGAAGGTTGAAGCGGTTTTAGCTTGGGAACCCCCGAGGAATGTTAAGGAATTTCGGAGTTTCCTGGGATTAGCTGGTTATTATCGTCGATTTGTCGATGAATTCTAGAAAATTGCTCGACCACTCACTCGGATTTTGCAGAAGACGCAGAAGTTTGAGTGGAGTGATGAGTCTCAGAAGAGTTTTGACGAGTTGAAAAAGAGATTGACTACATCACCGATTCTAGCCTTACCGCAAGGGACGGAAGGTTTCGTTATTTATAGTGATGCTTCTAAACAAGGATTGGGATGTGTGTTGATGCAAAATGAGAGAGTAGTGGTTTATGCGTCTCGACAATTAAAGCCATACGATATGAATTATCCCACCCATGACCTGGAGTTAGCCGCTGTGGTGTTTGTGTTAAAAATTTGGAGGCATTATTTGTATGGTTCTTCTTGTCGAGTGTATACAGATCATAAGAGCTTGAAGTATATAATCACACAGAAGGAGCTTAATATGCGCCAGTAGCGATGGTTGGAATTGCTTAAAGATTATGATCTTGACATTCTTTACCATCCAGGTAAAGCGAACGTCGTTGCCGATGCATTAAGCCGCAAGTCAGTCGTGTTGCAGAAATTGGAATTACTTACCATTCAAACGAAGCTCAGACGAGAGTTGATTGATTTGGAAATTGAAGTTTGGCCTCATAGAACTCAGGGACAGTTACGTTTCCTTGAGATTACGTCCTCCGTGATGGAAAATATTAAGTCCAAACAGTTAGATGATCTCTCATTTATGCAGCTTCGGGAAGACGTTGTTAAAGGAAAAGCTCCTGGATTCTTAATTGATGAAGACGGAGTTCTTCGATTTCGAGGTAGAACTTGTGTACCTAAGCGGGATGACCTCAAACAAGTGATTTTGAATGAAGCACATTCTACTCCATACTCGATTCATCCGGGTACGAGTAAAATGTATAAGAACTTGAAGAAAATTTTTTGGTGGCCAAACATGAAGAAAGATGTAACGGAGTTTGTGTCGAAATGCTTGACTTGTCAGCAGGTTAAAGCGGAACATCAGAGACCTGCCGGTAAGTTGCAACCGTTACCAATTCTGGAATGGAAGTGGGAAGATATCGCGATGAATTTCATTGTGGGAATGCCAAGGACGTGAGCTGGAGTGAATATGATTTGGGTAATCGTTGATCGGTTAACCAGATCCGCACACTTTCTGGGCATTAGAGATACTTGGGGACCGGAGAGGTTGGCTCGGTTATTCATTGCTGAGATTGTGAGACTCCATGGTACCCCAAAGAGTATAGTGTCTGATCGCGATGGGCATTTTGTGTCACATTTCTGGTAAGCAGTACATCGAACACTCGGCACCAAACTGAATTTCATCACCGCTTATCATCCCCAGACGGACAGACAGTCGGAGAGAATGATCCAAACGCTGGAAGACATGTTGAGGGCTTGTGCGTTGGATTGGAAAGAAGATTGGGAGACTCATTTACCATTGATCGAATTTGCGTACAATAACAGTTGGCATAGTTCGATTGGGATGGCTCTGTTTGAGGCATTATATGGAAGACGGTGTAGATCGCCAATTTGTTGGGACGAGCCGAATGAGTGACTTGGAGTAGAACCGGACTTGGTGGTTCAAGCATGGGAGAAATTCGCGGTTATTCGACAATGGTTGTTGACCGCTCAGAGTCGACAAAAGTCATATGCCGACGTTCGTCGTCGATTGTTAGAGTTTCAGGCGGGAGACCACGTGTTTTTGAAAGTATCGCCGACTCGTGGAGTTCTTCGGTTTGGTAAGAAGGGGAAGCTTAGTCCTCGTTATATTGGCCCCTTCGAGATCCTGGACAAGGTAGGTGATGTAGCTTATCGACTAGCGTTCCCTCCGACGCTTAGTCATGTTCATAGTGCATTCCATGTTTCACAACTACGTAAGTATGTTCCTGATCCCAGCCATGTTATTGACTATCAAGAGATTGAAGTTAATGATGATGTCACATATGAAGAACAATCGGTATCCATATTGGAGCTCCGAGTGAAACAGTTGCGACGGAAAGTGATTCTATTGGTTAAGGTCCAATGGTCTAAACATGGAGTTGAGGAAGCCACCTGGGAGACTGAAGAAAATATGCGTGCTGCTACTCGAGCTAATCTTAAGTTTCGGGCCGAAACTTCTTTTTAGGGGGTAAGGGTGTAATAACCGTGTATTTCATGTGTGTCGTTTTGAAATTATCTTGTTGTATTGTGGATATTTGAATTTGAGGGACATGATGATTGATATTGGTATATTCATGGTTGATAATCATTGAATTTTGTGATTTTCGGACTGTGTTCGTTTTGGCCGATCTTCGTGAATTTTATGCTGGGAGTAGCAGTAGCGCGCGCTAGACTGCATTTCTAGCGCACGCTATCAGTGTGTGAGTAGCGCACGCTAGGCCTACTGGGCAGTGAGTTTTCTGGACTCTGGAATGGGGAATTAGTGCACGCTAGTGTCGGACTAACGTAAGCTATTTCATTGTACTAGCGCACGTTATTAGTGGGTTAGCGCACGCTAGGTCGGCAGGGCAGTGAGGGCAGGTTGTTTCTGGACTGCGGGCGATAGCAGGTAGCGCACGCTATGTTTAGGGTTTAGCACGCGCTAGTCTCGTTCAATAACGCGCGCTAATATTTCTGAGTAGCGCGCGCTACTGAAGCCAGACAGTGGGTTCTGTACTGCCTGTCAAGCCCGTTAGCGCACGCTAATTTTTAGCCATAGTGTGTGCTAGTTTCCCCCTAGTATATATATGCTGGGCAGACTCAGAATCGTCATTTTCTTCCCTTCCTTCTCCTCCTCCGGCGGCTGAGTGTTCTTGAGCGTATAAGAGTGCATATTTTGGTTGGATTTCATCATCCAACAATATTTTTGAGTTCCTAACACCAAGTTATCAACATATCATCAACTTTCACCGTCCAAATCAAGGTAAAATCCGCTTGAACCCTAGTTCTTCACATTTTGGGGTTTTTGTTGAGATCTTCGATCCTAATCTATTTTAGCTCCGATTTGTGCTAGATTATGATGTTGTAATCATAATCCTTCATTTTTCTCCAAGTTCATGGATTAAATCCCAAGTTATCCCCCGTAGTTTGGTTTCGAGCTATGTTGTATTCGTAGTGTTTGAATAAAGGTCCCTAAGGGCAAAACTTAGGGAAAATCCTTCTGTTTTCATAGTATGGTATTTGATTCGGTATTTTGTTGAACTAGGATCGAATCGTTGAAGGGGTTTAGACCGTACATCTTTCCGTTCATTATTCTCGTATCGTTTCCAACCAAGGCAAGTACTTTGATTGCCAATATTATACTCCGTGTGAATATGTGAAAATTGTGATTTTGAGAAAATATACGATTTGTACCATGTATTTATTGAGCTTGTGTGAGCCGAGTAAAACCAGCGAGGGTCCCCTGGGATCCTGTTAGACTTCGAGTTCTACGGATCACTCGGTAGGGTTGTACACCGGGGAGGGCCTGACGAGGACTCTCTGGGGTGTGTATTCCGTATGGGTACAGGGCCAGTACAACTCGGGAGGTTATTTTGTGATGATGATTATGGCATTGTAATTCGGAATATTTGTGATGGCATTGTGATTTCTGTTGAATATTCATTGGTTGTACATTTTCTGTAATCGTTGTACTTGCACCGGCATTTTGCTGACCTCTTCGGGGGTGGATATACTTGTTGTGTATTCAGGTTCAGGTCCAGTGAGGGAGCCAGCACAGGGTGGACACGAGCTTGGTAGGCAGCATTGATATCGTGTACTATTTGAGTTGATGGTCGTATTGTCAAGGTCATGTTTGTGTTTTGGTTTCGTACTCGCGCGGGTACTGTCATGTGTTGTCATTGATTTGTTTTTGTTGTGGTTGGTGCTATTGTATTAGCAGTGGACTGTTATATCAGTTGTGATCCTACGGGACAATGTGTTATTTGGTTTTGTAAATTATGTCGTATTGGAGATAGTTTGTCCTTTTAACTAAGTGAATATTGTGGTTTGTTAATTTTAATGAGTTTTATGTATATTAGCCTGATAGTGTAACACCCCGAGATATTCAGAGTATATTACAGCGCCGTGGACCCCCGCATGGGACCCACCAGGCTACAAACAAGAAAACTCCACTCGACTAACCATCCCGGTTAGCGAGGACACACATTTAATTATAAGACATAAAAAGTTACGCCCGGAGCAACCGGCGAAATGATCATCAACCAACAATGTAACAATTTAAAAGTAGTACAACACGGAGTTTGAATTTGAAAAGCCTAAGTACTCGCGAGTACAGTCTATCAGTTTATAAATATAGGAAACAACCATATCGAATTAGACATAGGAATTAAGACGACCCAAATGCACATGTCAATGACCCTGGCCGACATCCTCGTACTGTCCCGGTGCTCGCTCGTCCGGATAATCATAACCTGAAATCCATAACAAGAATTTCCCCAAAACGGGTCCCCAGAGGGGTTAGCAATTACGCTAGTACAAGTAATCAAGGCAAACCAATCGCTTACACATTTCATAGTACATGCACCAGTATCATTTCAAAAAAAACAAAACCAGACATGTCTTTTCCGGAAATAAACAGTCACAATTAATTTGCCTAGGACCGGGACGAAGCCACGAATCCCACTCGAGGCCTCTAAGGACCCTCCCGAGCTGGCCACATTCATAAAACAAGTCAAGCACCACACGTCACCTAGGACCGGGACGAAGCCACGAATCCCACTCGAGGCCTCTAAGGACCCTCCCGAGCTGGCTAGCGAATCAAACTCATGAATCCAGGACGAAGCCATAGATTCCCTCGAGGCCCCGTCGGACCCTCCCGAGGTGAGTAAAGCACACACAATATACATTACCATTTCACGTTAAGCATAAAGGTTTCCAAGAATTACTTGCCTTGAATATTATGATGACGCAACGAACGGAAATGATAATCACCGACGAACACTAGGAATCAACGGAACCGAACCTAACGATTTGAAGAACATAATTACAACCAACTCTAACCGAATACGGAAATGGAATACACCCGAAAACCCGCCTACGATTCATGTATATTCGCACAAAATAACAATGAGGGCGGACCACAACCAAACCCTCTCGATTCCGCAAAACTATGAAAATATACCATGAATCCGTAGGAAAATTAATGATATCAACAAGATTAATCATATTCATCAAGAATCCATCAACAAAACGGAAAGAATCGGACAAAAACCCCAAAATCCCCAATTATCCAGAGATATTACCTTGAGGATTCAAGTACTTAGATTCGTAGAACACGCGTTGGATTGATTGACCGGGCTTCACAACCGAAGAAGAATGATGAAAATCAACCCCCCAATTGATAATGATGAGAAGCTCTCCTCCTCTCTCACTCTCTCTCTCGCGCAGGTGAAGAATGAAGAAGAAAATGAGCTGTTTACGCTCAAAAGCACAATTATAGAGGGTTGACCGCATTGTGTGCCGCGGCACAGGCCAAAAAATTACTCCCAGGGTTCGGTAGTGTGCCGCGGCACCCGGTACAGTCGGGTTTTGGTCGCAGATGTCACACGAGTGTGCGTGCCGCGGCAGTGTGCGCCTTTGGCAGCGTGCCGCGGCACCGGATGGGTGTGCCGCGGCACACAGTACAGTTCGCTCGACCAACAACTGAAGAAATTTGTGTGCCGCGACGCACACACCTTGTGCCGCGGCCCACACCTCCTTTGGGTCCCAAAATGATAAAAATGATCCGGAAAGAGAATAAAAGCGATAGGAATCAACATCGGGGAAACAATAACGCGAGATGAACCCATGGCAACCCCAAAACGGCGGTTCCGCACAACAATAACAAAAATCAGATCGATAAATGACAGTAAAAATACACTGAAAGATACACGAGGGTCACTACGATCGAGAAATACACCAAAAATGAAAATACACGGGAAAGAAAAAATGCGGATATTACAGATAGGTTCTCCAAAAGAGAATATACGGCGCTGTAATGTCACCGTATATCATGGGGGTGTTACAGAAACCAGCAAGAGGCGCCTCCACAAAATAAGGGACAATTCTACAAGCAGCCCGCCGATAATTCGACACCATCTTTGGAGGAGATGATGAAGACCCTCATGGCAAACACTATGCAACTACAGCAGGGCATGAATCAATTCCAGCATGACACTAAGTCGTGGGTCAAACACTATGCAACTACAGCAGGGCATGAATCAGTTCCATCATGACACTAAGTCGAGTATCAAAATTCTCGAAAATCAAGTGAATCAACTGCCCACCACCGTGAGCCGTTTGGAGAGCCAAAATAGTGGGAAATTGCCATCCCAACCTGAGCTGAACCCAAAGAACATGAGTTCTGTAACTTTAAGGAGTGGGAAGCAGCTTGAGGAGCCTAAGAAGCCTAAGCAGGTGGTGGAAGCTGAAAACGGGGAGGAAAATCCCACTGAACAGATTGACACTGGGATACCCAGTGCTGAATCAGCACCCAATGCAGAATAACCGGGCAGCAAGGTAATTTCTTCTAAACCTATTCCTTTTGAAACTAACGAATTACCTTTTCCTTCTAGTATAAAGAAGACTGCAACAGAGAGCAAGGAGAAACAAATTTTGGATGTGTTTCGGAAAGTGGAGATCAACATTCCACTAATAGAAGCGATTCCACAAATTCTAAATATATAGGTAATAATGTTGTGTTATTTTACAACAAAAGAATTAATTAGTAGATAAAAAAACAACCTTATATGTTTCATTGGTGGCAACAAAAATAACCCAACACAAAACAAGTATCATATCAGCATATTTGCAGACCACCCCCACCCCACCCCACCCTATCTATCCACACCTCTATTTAACATGTTTTTTTTTTATTTTACCCAACTTTGGGTGAAAACCCGACCTTAAATTTTTTGTAGAGATTAGCTCTTTGGTGGCATTGAGGAATTTAAATTTGCGAGTGATTTAATTTATATTCACCATTATGGTTTTTTGCTGCTTGTGTTTTTCTGTTTTTGTGTATCAAACATGTCAGTGGAATTTTATTGATATAATTGTTGTTGCAAGATACGTCTTCTATGAGTTCCGACTCCTTTTAACATATTTTTAATTTTTTACTCATTTTTGAATTGTTATCATATGGAAAGTAGATGGAGAGCAGTCTACTGGAAGAGTATGAAAGTGGAAAATCTAACTAAACAACTCTTTGTTTTTACTAGGTAAACTCAATTTTTATCCAAGTCCTAAAACTTAACTAGCCACAATTTTGAAAATGGTAAATTGCACCAATCTTCAAAATTCGATTTCGGTTAACCTATCAGATTTTGTTTTCCTAAATAGCAAAAAAATCAAAATAAATTCAAGATCTTTTAAAAAAAAATAGTAAATGAAGACGATTACTAAAATCCAACTAATATAGGCTAACAAATTAAGTTGTCAACAAATTGTTGACCGAATTTGAATAAATTCCCCGGTAATTATTTATTATTATTTGAATACTTCACATAGGCAGGTTTTTCCATTCTTTATGCCTCCGTTTTCACCCTTCAATAACAAAATAATTTCAAGTATTTTTTCATTAATAAAAGTGTAGCTTTATCGACTCATTTTTTCCTCCAACTTGATTATCTAGACAGTCGAGTAGTCCAACTATTGAGGGAAAAAAAGAGTATAGTATCAGAATATTTGCAGACCCCACACTACCTACCCACGCCTCATTCTCTATCTAAACATCTCCCTCATATAGAGGTGGACACTAATCGAACGAACCGAGCTTTTGGTGTTATTGACCATTCATTCGTTCGGTTCGTGTAGTGTTCGGTTCGTGTTCGTGTTCGACGAACATTACAAATTAGTGTTCGAGTTTGGTTCGACATGTTTTTTATTGTTCGTGCTCGGTTCGTTTGTGTTCAATTGTTTCTCTTCGTGCCATATTATATATATATATAATATATATAATATATATAATATATATATTATATTATATATATTAATGTTCGCGAACAGTTCGCGAACACCCGATCAAAATATAAAATATTCGATGTTCGGTTCGAAAATACTCGAACATGTTCGGTTCGGTCAAACCGAACTCGAACTGACCGTTGACCGAGTTTTTTCACGAACAGTTCGCGAACGTTCGGTTCATGGGCCACCCATACCCTCACATAACTCTCCATTTTCAACTGAATGGTCAGTGCCATATCTAAACATAGGGGTGTTCAAAACCGGATATCTGGACTTTCGGATATCCGAAATTTCGGATATTCAAAAATTCGGATAGTAGATTTTGATATCCGATATCCGTATCCAAAATTTCGGATATCCGGAAAAAATATGAATTATGTTTGGATATCCATATATTCGGAAAAAAATATTCGGATTTGGATATCGGATATCCGAATATCCGAATACCTTATATTATTTAAAATATAAAAAAATAAAAATTTTAAGATTTTTCGGATATTTCGGATATCCGAATATCCGATTTTTCTGAAAATTACTATCCGATATCCGAATCCGAAGGTCCGGATATCCGAACTTCGAATATCCGAATTTTCGAATATCCAGAACTTCAGATTTTCGGATATTTCGAATCGGGTATCGGATATTTTTGAACACTCCTATCTAAACCCGCAGTTTGTTTTTATTCGAAATCATGCTATCTCAAAAGCATTAATTGCACATTTAATTCTAAACTTTCCTCTTTTTGATGGGATATGATATGATGATAGCCCTTGAAGATGTCAATTATGCGTGTTTTGACCCATTAAATATACAATTTATATTACTAAAACTAATTAATTAGTAATCCTTTGAAATTCGATAAAAAGAAATCACATAAGTATTTATGTAGCAGAAACATAAATATAGTTTATCATCGATTTTTATTTCACAAAAATTTGTTTGAAGAGTACAAGTGACTGTTTTTTCAATTAAATATAGTTTAATTATATTATGGGCGTGCTGCTTGATTTTAACTCGAGGTGAGATTTTATACCGCCACATCGACAACCTCCACAATTACATGAATGGTGTATTTAACACAATATTTTAAACATCTTGTAATTTCAAGTTATAAGACATGATGTCTGAAAAGTTTATAAGTATCAAAATGTGTATGTGCATGAGAGAGAGAGAGAGAGAGAGAGAGAGAGAGAGAGAGAGAGAGAGAGAGAGAGAGAGAGAGAGAGAGAGAGAGAGAGAGAGAGAGAGAGAGAGAGAGAGAGAGAGAGAGAGTAGCCGCGTCTTACTAGATAAAACGTGCGCCACCCACTTCGCTTGCAGCGATATCATTTGCATCACAACCATCTGCATATATGCATATATGCATATATGTGTTTTTCATGACCCGAAATAGTTCAATTTTAATTTTTTGTGTAGGTAGTTCGTGTTGTGTGTGAAAAAGAGAGGAGACTAACCATATATGGGAGTCCAATAAAAGAAAGATTGGGGCCAAGCTGCTTTGGTGAAAATATATATTTGTAGAGGTCACCAACACGACCTTCTTCCAAGGTTACAATGCCTTCGGTCTTCAAGAATGGAAAACTATACATAAACCTAGCCAATATATAAATATAGGGAAACAAAATATATTTAGATAATATTTTGTAGTTCAAGAAAGACGACGAACATGATCATAAGATAACATAACATCGTTCAAGATATAGATGATGTCGTGTAATTGAACATGGAGATGTTGAGATTTAAAATCATACCCCGTACAATGCAGGATGATGTCCGCGGGAAGGATATCACCATGTTCGAAAATAACTTCTCCGTTTTCGTTTGCATAATCGACCTGCATTGTTCTTGGTATGAGATCTTCTATTTCACCTTTGATTGAACTATCTAGAACAATTGTCTTCTATTTCACTATGTATCTAGCTAACTAGTACTGATAAAATGTCATACCAATAATATATAATGAATTTATTAAAAACATACAATTCATTCATATATATAATTAACTATTTATAGTATTTAATTACCTTAGAATGTTGCCACAAATTATCAATCGGGTTGAACGAATCGAGGATATAGATATACAATTCATAGAATATGATCAATAACAATATTTAACAACAATCGATTCATCAAGACCGGATTGAAAACAAGATCAAGAACAAAACTCCAAGAAAAGTCAACTTCAAGAAAATCAAGAAAATACCTCGATCCGACAAAGAACAAAGGATTAGATGATGTTATAATCACCTAAAACTATCTAAAACACCTTTGGATGGAGCAAAATCGGCCAATAACCCAAACCCTAGTCACCCTCGTCTTAGACGTCGCGGAAGGAGGAAAGAAATGAAAATAATGACCAAAAGAGCTGATGTCCAGTATATATATACTGGACAGCTTAGCGTGCGCTAATCACGACGATTAACATGCATTAACTGGCCAGGAAGTCGGTACGTTCTATCTGGGGGAACAATTAATGTGCGCTAGATAAACGGATTAGCATGCGCTAATGAATTCGAAATTCAGTCCAGTAGCTTCTGGACTGCCTTCTGACTAACAGTTAGCGTGTGCTACCTAACACAATAGCGTGCACTATCACAAAATATTAGCATGCGCTATACTACTGCAGAGCATGCGCTATGCCTACTACACAGGAAGTAGATAGCTCTAAAATTCAACACAACAACGAAACTCCTCGAAAAAACGACGATCACGCAACATGCGACGAAATGCTAACGGACAACACCAACGATTCGAATTGAAAACATACACGTGAGACAGCACAACACACGATCACATAAACATAATCACCACATAATCCATTTTACATCATAAACACGGTAGCACGATACCAACACATATCGGTCAACGAGAAAATAATACCAACCGCTCGACAATAGAAAAATATTCGGCCTAAAATGACAAACAATTCTAGATAACCAAAAACGGAAATCCCGGGTATTACATTCTACCCCACTAAAAATAAGTTTCGTCCCGAAACTTAAAACAAAGAGTATCGGGAATAAACAAAACAAACATACCAGTAAAAACTTAAACATCAAGTGTTTCCATGAGTCAATCTCGACACTGGCCCTAATGCTTGAGTCCCCGACGATCCATAACTACCACAAAAACTGAACTCGGTGCCCTTGACGTACACAATTGTAGCAACTCATTGGTGGTACCTTAAAATTCGCACGCTCGTATCCCGGAACATTACAGTTGAAGCGTCTAGGCACAGTACCAGAGGTTAACGATACCGATCTGGAACTCTTAGACCCACCGACTGGCTTGGAGGGTCTCATATAAGATCAGTACGAGAGTTGGGGTTTAGAAACCCCAGTTTCCTTGCTTCCCGATAAATCATTAGAAGTTTCTTGCTTCTTCGACACAAACACAGGCTCTGTCGATAACAAAGTCATGTCATATGCCAAAGCTCGATCCTAGTATTCTCTCAACATGGCACAACGAAAACCAGCCATACATTGACGAATCCGCGGTTTCATCCGCATATTGAAGTGACGGATCTTATCATTTTCATCATTCGCTTGCTTCCGTACATAATTAAGTTGTCTGCTATAATCAATAATAGCCTCAGATACAGATATATCTTGTGCTTGAGCCAAGAAAAACTCTCAAATTCGCATCTCTCTGAATGGTCCTGGACAGAGCTCGGCCTCCATAGACTGCTTGAATTCATCCCAAGTGACAACGCGATCCTTAGGCTTAACAGCCTCCCACCAGTTAGCGACATTTTGGTCAAGAAGATACTGTGCAATAGGCACTCTCCGACCCTCGGGGCAATCAATAGCCGCGAACATCTTCTCTAACTGGAATAACCACTCATCCTAACCTAAAGCATCGACTGAACCCTCAAAACGAGTGTAATACCCGAGATCTTTGTTCCAGATTCGTTGAGTTTTTTGGGTTTTATCGGATTGTTATTGTCCTTATTGTTGGGATTTTGTGCCATGTTTCGGGTGTGCCTTGTTAGGACATGTGTTTGGAGGCGTTTCGTATCACTATATGAGTTTTTAGGTTTTTGTGGTGTAGCGCACGCTAACGCTTGTGGTGTAGCGCGCGCTACTATGTTGTGGTTAGCGCACGCTAACTGGCAGTCCAGAGGCAGTCCGGGAGCTACTGGACCGGGACTGGAGTCTCGTTAGCACATGTATGGTTGGTTGATAGCGCACGCTATCGTCTGCCTAGAGCACACTAAATGTTCTTACTAGCGCACGCTACCTGGTAGGTGCAGACCAGTCCAGGAGCTATTGGACTGGATCCGAGACTCGTTAGCGCACGCTATGCATATTGGCTAGCGCATGCTAACTGTGTTACAGACGGGTTGTTTTGAGGCGTTGACCCCATTAGTGTAATATCCAGAATTTTTACTACTGTTGTTTAATATTATTTTATCCGAATTATGTTGTACAGTGTGGAATCTGTACAGTATAGATAAAATAAATGAAGGACTGATATGTCAGTATCGGTATAATTGTCGTATCTGGTCGACAATTGCATTTGAGGATGTAATGAGTTGAGTATATGTATTCAATTTGTGTGTATATGTATCCGGTATGTCGAGACGGACCGGAACGGTTGGATTTTTGGCCAAGTACATAAGGTCATTACGTACGCTAAAGTAAAGGATTAACCTATGCTAAGTTCTATGCTTTACGTACGTTATGCGTAAGGCATTACGTACGTAACGAAGGGAATCGGACAGGATCGAGTCGTGGTCGGCAGATGGGACCCGGTGTCGGCAGCCGATGTGGACAGGCGAGTCAACTACACATTACGTACGCTATACAGGGTGTATTACGTACGTAATATATGGTTTTACTGTAGCAAGTCAACGTAGTTATTACGTACGTTATGAAGGAAACATTACGTACGTAAGCGAGTGAACGAAACAGGTCAGTTAGTTCTGGAATGATATTATGTACGCTATGAAGGACACTTAGCGTACGCTAAGCGGCATTATGTACGTTAATACTGATGGATAACGTACGTAATGATCGATGCAGTTTATAAAATGAAGTTCGTTCTTTCATTTCTTCACGAATGAAAATCGATTTTCTCCTCCAACCTTCATTCCTCTGAGCATATAAGTGAGAATAAACCTCTTCTATCTTGGTTATGAGCTTGGAGGCATGGATTAGGAGCTTGGATATGAAGATGTCAATGATTCTTGAAGTGATTTCTTGTGTTTTTCATCTTCTAAGAAGTATATTGGATAATCCTCTCTTGAATTTCGGATTTTTGATGTTACTATTGATGAATGATTCATATGAAGGTGATTATGGTATTGTTGTTACGATTCTTGAGGATTTATGAATTATATGTTGAAGGAAGATGATGATATGATGTTTTATATCTTGATTATGTTGGTTATGATTATGGAATCATAGAGCTCTTGATGTTCTTGGTAGTGTTGTTGCGATTTCTGATGTTAAGAAGATCATATGTTGAAGAACATTATGATATACACCTTGAAATATGAATAAGGATTGTTTAGATGTTAGAAAATATCGGATTATGTCATTTTATGGATTATGAACGTGAATTCGGATAATTCGTGTTCTTGAAGAACTATTGAATTATATATGTCATAATTTTATGAATAAGAAATGGAATTTGGAAAGGTTACGGATGATTTTGGAATATGATTATTCATGATAATAACCGGTAAATTGTTCTACAAATTTACCAATATGAACAAGAAGGAATCTTGTTGATTCATGTTTAAAGATTAAAGTTGGAATCGAATATGTTATGAAATCCTTAATATCGAGATGAGTTGATCATTGATATAATGAAAGTGTTAGTCGATGCTTGGAATGCATGCCACTGTACAGTATGAGTGCACGCTAAGCTTACTGGCTAGCGACGCTAACGGGATCAACTTAGCGCACGCTAAGTTATGCGTTTAACGTGCGCTAAGTAGGCAGACAGTGCAGTCTTTTTGTGTTGTGATTATGAATTCGTGATGGTTTGATTTGGTTTGTCCAGACTGCATTTAATCGAGGTTTTTGTTGAACCGTTGAGTTCGATGGATTGGTTATGTCGGTTGTTGATTATTATCGGATATGTGTTAATTGATTACTTCAATAGGTTGGGATTATTGATCGGTGATTAGAACCTTGCCTTGTGGTCGTGTTCGGGAACATTCGTGAATCACTTTGGCCGGGAGCCGAGGAATTTGTAGCGGCTTCATCATCGTCGTATCGGTATCGAGGCAAGTTATTACTTTCTCAGTTATAATGTTTAATGAATGGTTTCAGTTTCATTTCGTTTATAATGCATATAACGATGATTATTATTGTGAACTCTGGGTATTTGGATTGGATATCGTTCTTCCAATTTTGGGAGGTAAATCATAATGTATATGCTTTATCTCGGTTATTGTTATGTCCGGGTATCGAGGTTATGTTGCGATAAAGACGAGGATATGAGTATCTATAGTCCATGGTACGTTTGGATCGCCGAGCATTGAGGATAATCGTCGGTGATGATTTGATATTGAGATTTCTCCTGAAGGATTCGGGACAGTATCTTAGTGTGATTCGGTTTAGTATTGATGATGTTGATTATGCAGGTTTTCACTTATGTTGCTGAACATGAGGTCGTCCTAGTTGTTTATCATAGTGTCGTGCATGTTATTGATTCATACGTTGTTCATGTTGATGAACATATTGATTTGCATATGTGTATGCATAATTGAATTGTTCATGTTGTAAATGATCCGATGGGATCATGAGGATCTATGCTGAGGGCGCTGGATCAGATGTCCACCTCATTATGGTCCGACGGGATCATCTTGGGATCTATGCTGAGGGCGCTGGATCATTAGACGGGTTCTTCCACCTCGTTATGGTCCGACGGGATCATCTTGGGATCTATGCTGAGGGCGCTGAATCATTGGATTACCCTGTGTTGTGTTGATGGAATCATGTGGATTCGCATCGTTGGTTTTATCATATGTTTTGCGTATATATGTGTATTGTTGGTTTTCCACCTTATGTTGATCTGATAGGATCATCAAAGGGATCTATGCTGAGGGCACTGGATCGTCGGATTTCCATTGAGTATACATCATTGTTATTGTTGTGATCATGTTGACATTGTCATATGAGTATGCATTTGTAGGTCTTGTGTTAGGACCGTGTCCGTATGATACATTGATCTGATCTCGGATTAGACTGACGTGATTGTCGTGGTATCATGCATCTCGAGGTATGTTCCGTATTTCCCTTGGTATTTGTCTTTTGATGGACAATCGGTTATCGTCTTGGGATTTGATGATACTATCCGATGGATCGTATTGGTCAGAACTGGTATATTTCTGTATCTTGAGTTGGTGACGATAGTTTAAGAATCTTGAGTATTGTTTGTGGTACAATACAGATATTATGTTTTGAGTTTATTGGTTAATCGAGTACGAGATGTGAAATGTGATAATGTTTATTCTGATGAGAATTATTTGAGTAAGTAAAGTACTGCGGTAAGATTACATTGGTCGTATTCTTACTTAGTGATTTCATTGGTATGTAATTATTAATGTGATGTGACAGTTATCATTATTGGATATTATGGCTGACCCCGTCGTGGGCTTTATTTTAAGGATATTTGGATATCGAGCTTGTAGCGGTCGTGGAGAGATGAACTTCCCGGAGGATACTGGCTAGGGCATGTTTTTGTGAACTGAGTTCCTGATCAGTTGTTCTATTTCTGCTGCTAGAGTAATTTTATTTGTTGTCCTTTCCGCCGCGTGAGTATTTTAAATGGCCTTTTGATATCTAGTAACTTAGGTTACTTTGGCAATCGCTTTCTAAATTATTTTGTCGGTACGTGTAAGCGATAGCTTAACGTACGCTTTCAAACTGATGAGTTTTGGCATTTCGGGCCTTGTGATTTCAAATGAGATTTTACGACGGTTTTGATAAACGGATTTTATTAAATCTTTGAATGTTTTTAAAAGCAGTACCGTCGTTAGCCTCTTGGGCATCTGTAAATGGTTGCGAAAATTTCTCTTAGACTTGTGGGTTCCATGTCGGGGCCCACGACGCTGTAATATTTTCGGTTAAATCTGGGGGTGTTACAGTTAGCGCGCACTAATGAGTATGTTTAACGCACGCTAATAACTGTCCAGTATAAATACTGGACAGTAGCGTTTAATCGTCATTTCTCACCCTTCTTCATACCTTTCCGACGGGAGTGAGCTCTGGAGGCGATTTTGAGCGACCTTCTTCCTCAAGCTTCATCTTTGGGTGGATTTATGCATATCTAGCATCATCTAATCATTTTCTTGCTCCAAATCAATGTAATCTCTTCTTAGAACCCTAGTTGTACGATTTTTGGGGGTTTTCTTCGTGATTCGTTGATTTTGTTCATTATTGATGAATTTTTCATGGTAATCCCGTGGTATTGGTCATGATCTTCGGATTTTATAACTTGTTTATCAATTTTTATCACCCGAGACTTGATTTCCGATTTCCTCGAATAAACCCTCAGATTATTATTGTTTTTCGGGTTGTTTCGGATTCCGTTTAGCGTTATTAATTAGTGGTGATATTACTTTCGTAGTATTCGTGGAGTTGTCGAGTTCTTGGTCGTTCTTGGAAGCTCGAGGGCAATCCGACCATGTCCGTTCGTTGTTCCGTTGCTCGTGGTATCGAGGCAAGTATCTTGCCCATACATTTCGTGTTTCGTAGACATATTAGTTGATATTGGAACCTAATTGGAATTTTAACGTTTTAATGAACTTTCAAAAAGGATCAGTATATTATTGATAAAGATTTTCTTTCGAAGATAACTCGTATACTTCATGAATAAATGTATTTTCTGAATATGTGTATTAGTGTTGTATGTCGGAAGGTGTTGTGATTGTATTACGTGATTATAGTAGACCCTTTTCCACTGGTCAAGGATTGTGTATTGATGTGTGTATTCGTTCGGTTAATATGTGATGTTGTGTGACATTAGTTGTTGGGTATATGTCGGATAAAGTGGCCATTCTAGCAAGTCCTTTACATTTGTTTGCATATTCTAGTATTTGGATTATGGCTTCTCGTGGATGTTGTGGATGTGATTGCGTATGTTCACCTAGGGATGGTCCGACGTGGCCTCTAGGGATACGTATTGCCGTGTGTGCATATCTCGAACTACGGTTAACCACCCAGGGATGGTCCAACGGGACTCTGCGGGGTACGGTGGCCATGAGTCTCGTACCAACGGTTAACTTTGAAATGTTTTGTTGGAGAACTATGATTTTTGGCGCATATTTCATCTGATTAGAATGGCAGTACAAATGGTATTGTACTTGACTGGAATGGCACTAGAAAATGTGTTGTGTGTGATTCGTCTCTTGGTTGCGATATTTTGGTATGGGTACGTGAGTCCTGCGGTTGCCCCGTGCATTGTAGCTTTGTGGTGTGTCTAGTTAGACTATATGGTCAAGTTGCAGAGTGGTGCTCTCTGATGTCGTTCTGTGAGACTGTTGTCATGATAATGTTTGACTTTGCGTAGTTTTCCGTCGGGGTATTCTTTCGAGTATGTGACGTGTATGGTTGGGTCCTGGACCCCGTGTTTTGTTATCGGAATTGTATTTTGGAAAAAGGATCTTTGGGCAGTGTCCCTAAGTGTCTTCTAAAGACTTGAGAATTCTTAAATCCCAAATGTTTTCAAAACCCCGAGATCGTAAAATGTTTTGTAAGACATATAATGGTTTTATTCCTACTTTTCATAATTGAAACTGTTTTGATCAAGTGATCTATCTCGGGAACTACCTTCAAGATTATTATGTTCTTGGAGTATGTTTTATATGGCTTGTATTTGTGTTTTATACTTGTACTAGCAAAATAGTGGAGTTTTGCTAACCCCCGAGTATTCGGGGGGTGGATGTCTGTATTGCGTCTAGGTACTAGCTGGTTGCTGGGGAGCAATTCACAAGATCGCTATGAAGGATGATGGAAGATGACGATACTAATCACATGAAGACGAGCGTTGAGTATTTTGTGTAGTCTGGTTGTTTTGTCTTTCCGTTGTGGTATTTTTCGTTTTATGGAAATATTGATGTATTCTAACCCTTGTGTGGGTATGATTTGTGAGAAAGAGTAAAGTATGTTTGTTGTGTATGTTGTGGCAAAAGACTAAATCGGTCTAATGGTTCGTCATTTAGCCATGTCGGCATGTGTTGTATTGTTGTGTTTTCTGTATCTAGCCTGTTAGATCCTCACGGAGAGGGTCTGCGGCACTGTAATATTCCCGAGTGGTTTGGGGATGTTACAGAATATGGTATCGGAGCTTAGGTTGCGGAAACCTAGGATGTCGGGTTGAGTTGTGTGTTGTCGGGTCTTGTCTTGTCTTGTCAAATTTTGTCTGACTGAGTCATGTCGCGACTTGTCGTCTGGAGGTCGGTCGTGATTAGTATTGAGGTGCAGCCATCATCTTCGTGTGATCTGTGGATGTAAGTCTCCTTACTTTGTTGTGTCTTGTGTTATACGAGCTTGTGTGATTTTGTGTTATCATGTGGAGTTTAAACGTAAATTATGAATACGTAATCCATGCTTGTTAATTCTCGTGTTGTGCTGGGATGAAGAGCGATACCGGTGTGTATGTATGTATGTATGTATGTATGTATGTATGTATGTATGTATGTATGTATGTATGTATGTATGTATGTATGTATGTATGTATGTATGTATATATATATGCATATATCTCTGTATAACCCGTTGTTACAGGAGTAATGTTTTGGTATGGTTACTCAATGAAGGTTTATCAACGTGATATTTTAAAAATTTAAATGTTTGGGAAGTCACGTAAAATTTCATTTAAACACCCTTTAATAAGGGAAAGAGTTTGATTTCCGTATGATGACCTCGAGACCAAAAGTTTTTAGAGAACTCAAACTACTTATATTTTATTTTCATTTTGCATTGCAAATTTTCAAAATTGATTTTTAAAACTCAAATGAGGTCTATCCAAAATTTACTTGAGACGTGACTCTCGCTTTCAACTTTTCGATTTCTTGAATTCCAGTTAAAAGGTATGTGGTAATGATGTTGTCATTTAGGCTATAAAGCCCTGAGTTGTGATTAAAGTAGTGGTGTGAATGCTGACTTGTTCGGTATGCATTCGTTGAGGTGGTTTTCTTGACCGAGAGGTGGGAATTGGGTTTGGAATGTTAATTCACTTTTGATGGTTATTTATGTAATGTTATAAGTATGTGAACTGTCGGCGTTTGGATTCCTATGTCGTTTATTTGTAACCCCCCAACTTTTGGGTATTATTTAGTATATGTTCATGAATGTGTTGCTGGTTAGAACAGTTAGCGCACGCCAAATGTGGAGCTAGCGCGCGCTAACGTGGCTTGGCTAGCGCACGCTAATCAGCCTGGGCAGAAGCTCGGGAATGGCATTTTGGCCGTAGGTCCAACTTTTACAATTGTTAGACTGATCGTTGTGACCGCACCCTATGTGTGTTGTCCAGTGATAACAATTGTTGTGTGCGATTATGTGTTATGTAGTTTTCGGTGCATTAGGTTGTTACTTGTTATTATGCCGAGGGATAGAGGTCGTGGTCGCAACCGTGGTGCGGATGGCCACGGGTATCAAACACGGGATCGAGAGAATATTGCGGGGAACGATATTCATATAGATGTTGCTACTATATTGCAACAAGTAGCAGCACGGATGACTCAGTTGACCCCGGCCGTTCAACGCAACACTGATGCAATTCAGAAGATTGGGGCAAACCTATGGCTCCTAGAGGTAGTTCGTATGAATCCACCTCGACTCGCTGGTGCGGCGGATGCGTTGGGTTGGGATGGTTGGCTCCTTCAGTTGCAAAAGATATTCGAGGCCATTGATTGTCCCGAAGATCAGAGGGTTCCCATTGCTCAGTACCTTCTTAGCAATGCTGCTGCTCATTGGTGGGAAGCTGTTAAACCTCGGGATCGTGTCGTCACGTGGGTGGAGTTCCGAGAACTTCTGGAAGCTGGGTTTTGTCTGGAACCAACTAGGAAGCTAAGGAAGTTGGATGATATTGTGGTTATTACTGGAGTTCGTGTTTCTGGATTGCAACGTCGTAGTCTTTATGTTGTGAAGCTCCATCGCTCGATGCAGGAGACTGAGAGTTCCAAATCGTCTGCTTTGACTCCTGGTAAAGCGAGAAGGTGTTTTAACTGCAATGTGTCCGGGCATGTTCGTGCGCATTGTCCTTCTCCTCCAGTAACGTGTTACAAGTGCGGACTCGAGGGACACCAGATTCAGTTTTGCGAGTTAGTCACCGAGTCTTCCGAGGCATGGACGTGAGCACTGATATCAGTGCTGACTCTGAGGAGTCCCTGAGAATATAGTCTACCAGTTGTATGCCGTGCTATTTTTTTTCTTGCTTTGTTATTTCGAAACTCGGGGATAAACTTCTTTTATTAGCATTGGATTGTTGAACTTTTGTATTTCCCGTCATGTCGACTCGTTTGTACTCGTTGATATTTTCTGAACTCATTCTATCCTTCACTTTTCATTGTTGGACGAGTTGTGGTATTGTTTCGGAGAAATTCGTTTGTCTTTTTCTGAATTTGGCTCCATCCCTATGAATCTTATATAAATGCGTATATTGTCGTTCTTACCAGACCTTTTTTTGTCTCGAGTCGAGTTGTGGACTTCGGGGTTGTTATTTTATTTTTGTTGTTCGTCGTGATTCGAACATGATTATTCGACTGTTGTTGTCTCGATCGTTTGATTGTTCAGTTTTTGTTGGTCCCGTATCGTGATTGTTGAGCGTTCAGACTCCTTCGTAATTTCCTTAAGTTTGGGAAATTAGCTTCGTTGTCGATCTTCCGACCCTCGGGTGGTAGAATTTTGTATTTGCTCAGCGTTTAGCTTGCGTTCTGACTGACGTACTGTTCGGGTTGGTCAACCATATTAATTTTTGTTCGTTACGTTTTGTTATCGTTCTGGCGTAGCGATATGGATGTTAGCAGCCTCGTTCTACATGTGATTCGTTGCAGGTCGTCGTCAACGAATAGCATGTGTAATTTGAGATTGTTTTGCGTTGATCGTTTTGTGTTTTAAGTTTCGGGGCCGAAACTTCTTTCAAGGGGCTAGAATGTAATACCCGAGATCTTTGTTCCGGATTCGTTGAGTTTTCTGGGTTTTATCGGATTGTTATTGTCCTCATCATTGGAATTTTGTGCCATGTTTTGGGTGTGCCTTGTTGGTACATGTGTTTGGAGACGTTTCAGATCACTATTTGAGTTTTTGGATTTTTGTGGTGTAGCGCACGCTAACGCTTGTGGTGTAGCGCGCGCTACTGTGTTGTGGTTAGCGCACGCTACCGTATGTGTAGCGCACGCTAACTGGCAGTCCAGAGGAAGTCCAGGAGCTACTGGACTGGGACTGAAGTCTCGTTAGCGCATGCTATGGTTGGTTGATAGCGCACGCTATCGTCTGCCTAGCGCACGCTAAATGTTCTTACTAGCGCACGCTACCTGGTAGGTGCAGACTAGTCCAGGAGCTACTGGACTGGATCCGTGACTCGTTAGTGCACGCAATGCATATTGGCTAGCGCACGCTAACTGTGTTACATGCGGGTTGTTTTGAGGCGTTGACCCCGTTAGCGCGCGCTAATGAGTATGTTTAGCGCACGCTAATAACTGTCCAGTATAAATACTGGACAACAACGTTTAATAATCATTTCTCACCCTTCTTCATCCCTTTCCGACGGGAGTGAGCTCCAGAGGCGATTTTGAGCGACCTTCTTCCTCAAGCTTCATCTTTGGGTGGAATTATGCATATCTAGCATCATCTAATCATCTTCTTGCTCCAAATCAAGGTAATCTCTTCTTAGAACCCTAGTTGTATGATTTTTGGGGGTTTTCTTCGTGATTCGTTGATTTTGTCCATTATTGATGAATTGTTCATGGTAATCCCGCGGTATTGGTCATGATCTTAGGATTTTTTTATAACTTGTTTATCGATTTTTATCACCCGGGACTTGATTTCCAATTTCCTCGATGAAACCCTCGGATTACTGTTGTTTTTGGGTTGTTTCGGATTCCGTTTAGCGTTTTAATTAGTGATGATATTACTTTCATAGTATTCGTGGAGTTGTCGAGTTCTTGGTCATTCTTGGAAGCTCGAGGGCTATCCGACCATGTCCGTTCGTTGTTTTGTTGCTCGTGGTATCGAGGCAAGTATATTGCCCATACATTTCGTGTTTCATAGACATATATTAGTTGATATTGGAACCTAATTGGAATTTTAACGTTTTAATGAACTTTCCAAAAGGATCGGTATATTATTGATAAAGATTTTCCTTCTAAGATAACTCGTATACTTCATTTATAAATGTATTTTCTGAATATGTGTATTAGTGTTGTATGTCGGAAGGTTTTGTGATTGTATTACGTGATTATAGTAGACCTTTTTCCACTGGTCAAGGATTTTGTATTGATGTGTGTATTCGTTCGGTGAATATGTGATGTTGTGTGACATTAGTTGTTGGGTATATGTCGGATAAAGTGGCCATTCTAGCAAGTACTTTACATTTGTTTGCATATTCTAGTATTTGGATTATGGCTTCTCGTGGATGTTGTGGATGTGATTGCGTATGTTCACCTAGGGATGGTCCGACGGGGCCTCTAGGGATACGTATTGTCGTGTGTGTGCGTATCGCGAACTACGGTTAACCACCCAGGGATGGTCCGACGGGACTCTGCGGGGTACGGTGGCCATGAGTCTCGTACCAACGGTTAACTTTGAAATGTTTTGTTGGAGAACTATGATTTTTGGCGCATATTTCATCTGATTAGAATGGCAGTACAAATGGTATTGTACTTGAATGGAATGGCACTAGAAAATGTGTTGTGTGTGATTCGTCTCTTTGTTGCGATATTTTGGTATGGGTACGTGAGTCCTGCGGTTTCCCCGTGCATTGTAGCTTTGTGGTGTGTCGAGTTAGACTATATGGTCAAGTTGGAGAGTGGTGCTCTCTGATGTCGTTCTGTGAGACTGTTGTCATGATAATGTTTGACTTTGTGTAGTTTTCCATCGGGGTATTCTTTCGAGTATATGACATGGATGGTTGGGTCGTGGACCCCGTGTTTTGTTATCGGAATTGTATTTTGGAAAAAGGATCTTTGAGCCGTGTCCCTAAGTGTCTTCTAAAGACTTGAGAATTCTTAAATCCCAAATGTTTTCAAAACCCCGAGAACGTAAAATGTTTTGTAAGATGTATAATGGTTTTATTCCTACTTTTCATAATTGAAACTGTTTTGATCAAGTGATCTATCTCGGGAAGTACCTTCAAGATTATTATGTTCTTGGAGTATGTTTTGTATGGCTTGTATTTGTGTTTTATACTTGTACTAGCAAAACAGTAGAGTTTTTCTAACCCCCGAATATTCGGGGGGTGGATGTCTGTATTGCGTCCAGGTACTAGCAAGTTGCTGGGGAACAATTCATAAGATCGCTACGAAGGATGATGGAAGACGCCGATATTAATCACATGAAGACCAGTGTTGAGTATTTAGTGAAGTCTGGTTATTTTGTCTTTCCGTTGTGGTATTTTCCGTTTTATGGAAATATTGATGTATTCCAATCCCTGTGTGGGTATGATTTGTGAGAAAGAGTAAAGTATGTTTGTTGTGTATATTGTGGCAAAAAACCAAATCGGTCCAATGGTTCGTCATTTAGCCATGTCGGCATGTGTTGTATTGTTGTGTTTTCTATATCTAACCTGGCAGATCCTCACGGAGAGGGTCTGCGCCGCTGTAATATTCCCGAGTGGTTTGGGGGTGTTACAACGAGGGCGTGCATCTTAATCACCTCCTTAGGCCACTTGCCCGTCCCGATATTCTTGACTGGAGTAGGGTTACGTTGAACAGCCTGAGTCAAAAGGTCCATCTGATTCGTCATCTGCTGAAGGCTGGTGAAGATACCAATGTTTCACATCATTGCTGGATGAATATCCCTGGCTGAGCGACTGGTCTTCTCTACAATCGGCACTAGGTTGCTTGGCACTCGAGAGTGAATGATTTGCCTGAACACGACCATGGCCACGACCGCGACCTCTGCCTCTCAGCATACTAAATAGACAATCCCTTCAGTACAATGAAACACAACATCGCAGAACAATATACCAAAATGCCAACTCAACACAACATATCAACGTAAAACAAAAAATAGTAACACGACACAAATATCCACTCCGGATAATTACACGAATACAAGAACTACCACTGCAACAAATGGAACTTACGGTCGTAACTGACGAATCACATGACCGTATAAACTGAAAACTTGCAACCAATATCGATACAACCACGGCCGTAACAAACTACATATCATTATAGCCAACCGTCAATAACATTCTTTTTAAAACTCCACGAGGTATTCGTTTAAATATTATCATTTGAAAATCCTTGAATTCGTATATTTTTCCGAAATAAGATTTGAAAATACTCTTGATACCTCGGGCTGTTTTACCAAAACTATAAACCATAGATCTTAACCGTCTCATTTTGAAGCCATTTGCAAAACAATATTCCGGAATATCAGATTCCATCAAAAACATCATCATCATCATCAAGAGAAACCAGGTCATCAAGTTTCATCATCACAAATAACAACACACTTGGTAACCACATGTGACCACTCAAAATCATCACAATTAACAATACATAAGGTAACCCATGACCATGCCTCTTAGCATCGACCCCCAGAGGTTCCACCGAACCGTCCCCGGGTGAAAACCATTCATACTCGCACTAAAGATTTCCATAGATCAACAATCACGTCGGAATAACATCATACAAGTTACAAATTAAATCAAAACCATGCAACACGACATTTGGGTACGCAACAGCTTGACAAGTCAAATCAAGAAGAACGGTAATATGACAAATATGTCACAACGGCACGATTCAACTCTAGACTGTCGCATTAAGCGATAATCCACATCACACACACAGTAGCTTAACGCACGCTAGTCCTATGATTAGCATGCGTTAATGGACTGTAATAACCAAATGTTCTGTTTGCCCAGATTCGTTAGCGTGCGCTAATGATGACATTAGCGTGCAGTAACTCATGCATCTTAGAAAAAATTTTCAATCCCGAATTTATAGTTTAAGTCGAGTAAGGTTCTTCATCTTTCGATATTTATTTTTAAAAATAAAAATCACAGTTTTGTTTTAAAATACAAAAGTTTTATGGTGTGAAAGATTTTTAAAATCATATACTCGAGTTATTTGAAAATAAAACCAATATGTTAAAATGATTTTCAAAATATTTTTAAACACGAAGCATCAATGACGGTAATATTTTACAAAATATCCAAAATAGTTCAAAACACATCCTTCAAATACAGTCGCAAGGTTTCATTTGAAATTACAAGGAGGGATTGCCAAAAATTCAAACCAACTTTCAAAATCTACACTAAACCGGCATTTGACCGCACCGTCAAAATATTTTCGAAACTTGATTTTCCGCAAATATATTCAAGTCTATAAAATTCTAGGAAACCTTTTTCAAACACGCACACATCGGATATAATTACCAATGGAAACATGTTTGTAGCAAATAACAACAATTAGCCAAACACAACCGATTCCCAAACACATGCATATCCGACATTCAGGACTACCAGTTTAACAAATATAACTCACAAACACCGATTTTAAACACATGTCGAAACCATTCACGCTTCCATTTCGCAACTCCGATCATTACACACGTAATGTATCACAAGTATCAAATACGTATTACATAACACAACACACATATAAACAAGGTCACTAAACACAAGATATAAAAGAGGAGACTTACATCCACATGTCGCACGAAGATGAAGGTCGCCCACGATACCAATATCAACCAATGACCTAGACGACATAACACGACAACGCACAACTCAACTTGTCAATCGACAATTCGAATGACGTGACAAAAACACGACTCGACTTGACCCGAAAGCCTAGGTTTCCACAATCTAAGCTCTAATATATTCTGTAACACCCCCGACCCGATTTGGGAATATCACAGTGCCCTAGACCCTTCCTTTAAGGATCGACCAGGCTGAACACTGATTTCTAACTGCAAGCCTGATCGACAGGGTCAGGTTGCTCAATAAATACAAACTACATGACAACACGGACCGATAAGGTCCAATATACGAATTACACAGACCTGCAAGGTCACACGACTGAATCCAACCAAAATAAATTCCATACAATACACACCACACATGGGTCATAACACAATACAGTGGAAGACTGAATATAACTCAATAGTACAACAACATCAGACTGAACTCTTTAGTTCTTGATTAGTATCGAAATCCATCATATTCCAAGCCGATCCTGTAACTGCTTCCTCGAACCAAGATACGTGAAATGCCTGAAACGCATTTCCCCATTTAAGGGTTAGCAAAAGAAATTTGCTAGTACAAGTATGCTAACTATGTAAAATATACCACGTAATTGTACGTTATGAATCCAACAAGGACAAACATTTAAAAGAATTTCCCGAGAGGTTTTAGAGTTTAGAAAACATGTTTAAATCAACGAGAACCATTCAACATCTCGGGGATTTTATATAAAATGAAAATATTTTAGGACCTTTAGTCCTTAGTTATAAATCATTTAGAAAACCCAAGTGGGGCATCGCCCAAAACTCGTTTCATATCTCCAAATCTAGAATACAATAATGGGTTCGAGACCCAAGATCAGAGCACTATTCATACCAATCAAGTAACAACTCCAAAGGCACTGTCATACTCTACCTGGCATCACACAAATACTGTTCGTACTCATCAAGTAATGAATTTCAGAGGCCCCATCACACCCACCTGACATCACACAAATACTGTTCGTACTCATCAAGTAACAAACTCCAGAGGCCCCGTCAGACCCTACCTGACATCACACAAATACTATTCGTACTCATCAAGTAACGAACTCCAGAGGCTCCATCACACCCTACCTGGCATCATACAAATACTGTTCGTACTTATCAAGTAACGAACTACAAAGGCCCCGCCAGACCCTACCTGGAATCACACAAATACTGTTCGTACTCATCAAGTAATGAACTCCAGAGTCCCCGTCAGACCCTATCTGGCATCAGTACAACACAATGACCACAAAGCATATAACCACACCATATTCACATTTAATCGCACCACAATATATACACGCACAACAACCATCACAAACGAGACACAATTGTCTAACAATATATCCATCGATCAACAACACGGTACGTTACACATCCAAGTATATAAACTAAACAACACCATTGTCACAACAAAGAGCACCTCCAGGTTAAGTTCATCTCAACAATCAAAATCTCCAAAAATCACCTAATAAGGAGCATTCAAGAACACAACACAACGAGAATAATAAGCCATTTGTATATGACAATCACCTATGTCACACTTAAGTAGAGAAAAGACAAATACCCTAGTCCGATACACAACGTAAATTCACAAGATACAAGTTGTATAAGCAAGATACTTGCCATAAGAATCAACACGCGAATGCCTCGCCGTACACGACTCAACTGAAAAGCCTCGAAACCTACAACCTCTGTAATAAACAATGATAACACACTCATTACGAGGATAAGGACCAATAACAACGGAAAACACAACTAACAACCGAAGAAACTCATTGAAACATTTAATCGAACAGTAAATGTCACGGTTCCTCAAGAACCCTAAAATCATCAACCGGGTTGAACGAATCAAATATATGGATATACAATACATAGAACATGATCAATAACAACATTTAACAACAATCGATTAATCAAGATCGGATTGAAAACGAGATCAAGAAAAAAACCCAAGAAAAGTCAAATTTAGGAAAATCAAGAAAATACCTCGATCCGACGAAGAACAAATGATTAGATGATGTTATAATCACCTAAGACTCTCCAAAGCACCTTTGGATGGAGCAAAATCGTCCAAGAACCCAAACCCTAGTCACCCTCGTCTCATACGTTGCGGAAGGAGGAAAGAAATGAAAATAATGACCAAAAGAGCTGTTGTCCAGTATATATATTGGACAGCTTAGCGTGCGCTAATCACAACGATTAGCATGCACTAACGGGCCAGGAAGTCAGTACGTTCTCTCTGGAGGAACAATTAGCGCGCGCTAGATAAACGGATTAGCGTGCATAATAATTCCAAATTCAGTCCAGTAGCTTCTGGACTGTCTCTGAGCAACAGTTAGCGTGCGCTACCTAACACAATCGCATGTGCTATCACCAAATATTAGCGTGCGCCATACTATTGCATAGCGTGCGTTATGCCTACTACACAGGCAGTAGACAACTCTAAAATTCAACACAGCAACAAAACTCCTCGACAAAATGACGATCACGCAACATGCGACGAAACGCTAACGGACAACACCAACGATCCGAATTGAAAAAAACACGCGAGAAAGCACAACACAATCACATCACAATCACCACATAATCCACTTTACATCATAAACACGGTAGCACGATACCAACACATATCGGTCAACGAGAAAATAATATCAACTGCTCGACAATAGAAAAATATCCGGTATAAAATGACAAACAATTCCAGATAACCAAAAACGAAAATCCCGGGTATTACAGGGAGACTCTCCTTTAATATATCTGGCTATGTGCCCTCGTCCAAGAATACTATGTAGCCTATTGTGCCCTCGGCTAAAAGTAGATATATTCCCCAAAAGTATGCATTAAACGAGTCGAGCTCAAGTTCGAGCTTGGAACTTGATTCGAGCCCAAGTTTGAGTTTGGTTCGATCTTGATTTGAGCTTCAAACGAGTTCGAGTTAGATTTTAAGAAATTCCTATCATGTCGAGTTCGAGCTTGGATTTTAACTACTTGCGAGTTTTCGAGTCGACTTCGAGCCTGAGAAATGACTATCGAGTTCAAGTTGAGTATATCAATACTCGAGCTCGACTCGCATCATTTACACCCCTAGAAATAACTACCACAAATAGGCATACACAGGACACGAGCCGTGTCATGCATTACTCCCTACGACGTGGCCATGTCGCCTTCAAAAACTCAGCTGGCTGTTTTTTTCCAAGGAAGAGTTGTACTAGTCCTCTATGACAGGGCCGTGTAGTATTGGGTGGAGACCAACGGTCCATTTTTCTCTTTTTGATCCATTTGAGTCATGTACGTGGTCCAACTTTTTTTTTTCTTTCAATCAAAACACATGACAATTTATAAAATAATGAATTTAAACACTGCAAAAATCAGGTTTATCAACAAAAATAATTGTGGTTGGAATCTTGTAGACGACAATTTTAAATCGCCATCTTTTTTAAGCGTTGTGCATCTCCATGATATTAACACTAGATATTAAAGCGTTGTCTTCATATTAATTGTTGAAAAATTATAAATTTAATATAACTAAATCGATAGGATATGATGTTTTCATATATGAACAGTCAAACACTTATCAATTAAGCACAAATACAACAACAATAATGTATACAATGATATCTGATCAACATGTGATTTGCTTGGAGTTGTTGTGTTGAATGATACCAAAAGGTTTGGTATTTATAAGCATAAAGCCTCAACTAGCTGTTAGCTGCTGTCTTCATTAGTGTGCGTTATTTTTCCAGTTTAGCATGCGCTATTAAATGTTACGTACGTTAATGTTGCATGGCTACGTACGTTAACTTCTCTTTTCTTCAGTCCAGTAACTTCTGCTTCTTTCGTTAGCATGCGCTAACTTTCACTCTTAGCGTGCGCTACCTGGTCTTCGTTTACAACAGTTGGATGCTTGAAAGTCTTCAGTCCAACGGACATATTTCAAACTTAGCGTGCGCTAAGTATTCATCTGTAGCGTGCGCTATCTTGTTCAAACTTTACTTTTCATATTCGTTGACTGGCCGCGTGATCTCCGCGTTGAAATTCTTTACAACAGATATATTCCTTCGTTAGCATGCGTTAACTTGTATATGTAGCGTGCACTAACTCAGTCATGTATTCTCTTCTTGTATCGTGCGTTAATCCATCAGGTGAGACTTCATGTGGCTTTCTTAGCGTGCACTACACTATATAAATAACGTACGTTAGCTACTCCATTTAGCGCGCCCTAGTTTTGCTTACTAACGTGCGTTATGTGCTTGTTTTGCCCAGCTTGATGTGTCTTCTTTGTTGTTTTGCTTCGATTTATTGTTGTTTTCTATGATCAATAACACATCAATAACTAATCATCAAAAAACCCGCTCGCTCAACCAAAATCCCCCAAAATGTTGCTCCAAATCCCAGCGCCTGACTAATTTCCGCGATTCCTAAACGTTTCGTTGTCTTTAATTTCAATTCCCGTTCGTTTTTTGGTAGTTTTCGTTTTTTTCTTCGTTAGCGGCATTTTCGAACGGAAGTCAGTCGCCGGCCCTCCGGCGCCTGTCAAGTGGGCGACAACTCCTAGGATGACCTCCTTAGAGTCCCGCGGCACTTTCCCCTCTATTATTTCACGATTTTAGTATTTTAATTTTTGCATCTGAATTTCTCTGGATCTAGGGTTTGTCGCCTTTTCCAGATCTGACTTGTTTAGTTGGTATTTGTTGTTTTACAGGAATTTCCTTTGGATTCATATGGCTGACAATCCCGAGCAACCGGACTTGGGTCCACCGGTCGTTTCTGGGCCATCTCCGGCCGAAGTCTCAAAAAGCCAAACACCTCCAATGGAGGCTACGACCGCCGCGACTGTCATTACACCAAATACCTCGCCCAAAAAAGTTGAAAGGATTCCTAATCCTTCAATCACAAACACCAACAAACGTTCTTATGCTCAGGTAACACAAAAACCTATCTCTGACCACCAGCTACTTGATAGATCTGTTCTTCAGCCCATCGCCTGCTTTCACATGTTGATGGCCAACAAAGGTTGGTGTTTTCTGAGGAAGAAACACAGAAATTGGCTGAGCCACTGAAATGGGCACTTGTGGGCAAGTTTTCCCATGGGATCCCACCAATTAGTGCAATCTGGAAAATGATTGAGGGGTTAAAATTGGTGGGAAGTTTTAAAGTTAGGATGATTAATAATAGACATGTTCTAATTGTGCTGCATAGTGATAAGGATTACTCTAGAATGTGGCTTAAACCTATATGGCATGTAAATGGAATTCCAATGCGTATTTTTAAATGGTCTCCCAGGTTTAATGTTCACTCTGAATCCTCAGTGGTACCTGTCTGGATTAAATTGCCTGCTTTGCTTGTGCATCTTTATGATAGGAGTGCTTTGTTGACAATAGGGAGTGCTATTAGCAAACCTTTACAGGTTGATGAAGCCACTGCATCTCTCTCTAGGGCCAATTTTGCTAGATTATGTGTGGAAATTGGTTTGCTGAATGACAGACAAGAATTTGTGTTGCTTAGCATAAATTCTGAAATTATTAAACAAAAAGTCATTTATGAAAATGTGCCTAAGTATTGTGTTGATTGTAGGCATTTAGGACATTTTGAAAGTGAATGCTATGTGTTTGGTAAAGCTCCTAAACCGGTTAAAGTTGATGAAACCAAAAATGTAGAAGTCCCCTTGAATGATCAGCCCCTGGTCAACCCCGTTCCTCTTAGTCAAAACATAAGTCCTAACAAAAGCCCTACCCAGAATGTATCTGATGAGTCTGAAAAAGCAGCTGCTCTTAGGAAACTTAAAGGAAAAAACATTCTTCAGGTAGAGGAAGAATGGATAGAGAAGGCCCCTAGAAAAGGAGGAATTAGGATCTCTGATAGTCCTAAAGCCTTGAGGAAAAATTCTGAGAGCTCTAAATTCTTGGGGAAAAACCAAATTTCCCCTACAACTGAGGCCAACATATTTGCTAGTTTAGCTGAGACTGACCCTGAACCTCCAGACCCCATTGTGATAGCTCTCATAATTGAAGTGAATGATGATATCACAACCCTGCCTGTACCTCAACCTGCTGAATCTGAAGAGTCTGTAATTGCCTTTGGAAAAGTGCAATACTCTGAAGCTTCCCACTATCCTGAAACTGAATCTGAACGTTTAAACCCAGAATTTGTTAAAGAAATGATGGCTATTGATAGGGAACATTGGGAGATAACCCACCCACCCCCTATTAACATTCCAACAATCCTTACCAAATCTGCATCCCTTAAAAGAGATTCTGATTCATCTGATGAAGTTACTCAGGCTGCACACCAAAGAAGCCTATCTTTGGAACCTAAGACTGAGGAACCTAACCAAGGGCTGACATCAGTAAAAGGACCTGTTCCAAAAAAACCAAAAAACAATCCAGCCAAAGGGAATTCTGGTAGAAATACCAGATCCTCCACCCATAAATGAATTGTAACATGCTGGTATGGAATGCTAGAGGAGTGGGCAATCCCCCAACCCAAAGGCATCTCCACCATTTGTGCTGGCAGCACAAAATTAAGGTTCTTGTCATCATTGAACCTATGATCCCATTAGAGCCTTTCTTATTTTGTAGAAGGTTTGGTTTTAATAAAGTGGTTAGGAATGTTACTAATCATATTTGGTGTTTCACCAAAGAGAATCTGAGCATGGAGGTAATTAGAGATCATTCTCAATTTCTCCATGTCAAGTTAGCATCCAACTTGTTTCCCCAACCTGTCTTCCTTACTTGTGTTTATGCTGGTCATAGCAGACAAGTTAGGAGAGGACTTTGGCTTGCTTTTCATGAGCTAGCTGAAAGTTGTATGGATAATCCATGGATTGCTGGAGGAGATTTTAATACCATCATATCAAACTCTGAAAGAGATGGTTATACCTCAAATAGGAGACTTGATATGATGGAATTTGCTGATATGATTGTGAATTGTGGACTTATTGATGCTGGTTTTGAAGGTGATATATTTACCTGGGCTAGGCAATCCCTAAGAGAAAGGTTAGATAGAGTCTTATACTCCTCTGACTGGTCTAGTTCTATACCTTCAACAAAAGTGGTGCATTTGCCTAGAGTGTGTTCTGACCATGCCCCTCTCTTAATCCTTGTTCAATTTTCCAAGAGTCCCAGGAACTCACCCTTTAGATATCTAAACATGTGGAGCCACCATCACACTTTCATGGAAACTGTCAAAACCTGTTGGTCTGAACCCACTGGAGTACAAGGCATGTTAAACCTTGAGGCTAAGCTCATAAGACTCCAAAATACACTCACTAAATGGAATAGGAACACATTTGGTAATGTGTTCCACATCTTAAAGCTTGCTGATGAAGCTGTAGCTAATGCAGAGAAAATGTGGAATGCCAGACCTTCTGAGGAGGCTCTATCCAACCTCAATAGGTGCATAGCCAATTTGACACATGCTGAGATATTGGAGGAGTCTTATTGGAAACAAAAGGCTGCTGTCAAATGGCTGGCTGAAGGAGAAAGAAATACTAAGTATTTTCATGCACTTGTTAAGAAAAAAAGAAGCAAGAGTATTATTCACTCTATTGAAGATGAGGGAGTTTTGCTAACTGATAACCTTGAAATCCAAGAATCTGGAGTTAATTTTTTCGTAAGCTATACACTAATGATATAGAACTTGAGGACCTCAGTCAAATCCAAGGCATTGTGCAAATCCCACCCTGGGTGGATATTAATACTCTCTGTGAGTATCCATCACCTGAGGAGATAAAAAATACTGTTTTTGGAATTTGTGGGGACAGTGTGGCTGGGGCTGATGGATTCCCAGCCTCATTTTTTTACCACTGTTGGGAGATCATTGCTGAGGATGTAGTTGAAGCTATCTTAGACTTCTTTGATGGCAATCCCATGCCTCATAGCTTCCTAGTCACTACTATCATCCTCATCCCTAAGGTTGATAACCCAAGAGGCTGGACTGAATTTAGACCAATAAGCCTCTGTAATGTTACCAACAAGATCATCTCTAAACTCTTGAATGCTAGATTAGCCCCTCTACTCCCTGACCTGATTGCACCTAACCAGAGTGGTTTTGTTAGAGGTAGGCTCATCAGTGAGAACATTCTTCTTGCACAAGAAATGTTCCACTCTCTTGGGAATGGAACTTCTAGTGTGAATGTGGCACTAAAATTAGATATGGCCAAAGCTTATGATAGGGTGCAATAGCCTTATCTCTGGCATGTGCTCAAACTCATGGGATTCCCTGAAAGATGGATTGACTTCATGAAAAATTGTGTTGAACAATGTTGGTTCACATTGCTTGTGAATGGTGAACAATCTCACATGTTTAAATCCACTAGGGGCCTTAGGCAGGGAGACCCCCTTTCCCCATCCCTTTTTGTACTTGCAGCTGACTTCCTGTCCAGAGGCATAAATCAGTTGTTCTTTGATCATCCTGCTATGTATTATAAATGCCTTAGAGGTGAATTTGTCACTCATCTGAGTTATGCAGATGACATCCTCATATTCACCACTAGCAGGGCTGCTGGATTAAAAAGGCTTCTGGAATACCTTAAACTCTATATGGGTGTATCTGGTCAGGCACTCAACTCCCACAAAAGCACTTTCATCATAAGTGCTAAATGGAGGGGTAGGATTGGGGTCCAAATACAGAACATTACTGGTTTTCAACAGCACTCTGCTGTAATTTACCTTGGGGCTCTATGTATTCTGGATATATGATCACCAATCTTTTTGATAACCTTATCCAGAAATTTAAGAATGCAATTCAAGCATGGGAAAATAGGCACTTATCCTTTGGTGGTAGATTGCTTCTTATCAAAAGTGTGCTGAATTCATTTACCTGTCATTTATTTCAGGTTATTCCCCCCCTAAATCTGTAATTCACACTTTGCATCAGATTATGGCTAGGTTTTTTTGGGGGTCTTATGGGGGAAAAAAAAAGACACACTGGATCTCCTGGGATAAGTTATGTAAACCTTACTTGGAAGGTGGCCTTAACCTCAGAAACCTCAATGATTGTGTGAATGCATTTTCTTATAAACTGTGGTGGAACTTTAGGAAACAGGAGTCTTTGTGGTCTCAATTGATGTTACACACTTATTGCTCTAAATCTTGTCCACTGATTGCTAAATGTGTGTACAATGCTAGCCCTATTTGGAGAAGAATGTGCAAAGTTAGAGTCCAAATTCATGAGCATATATTTTGGAATTTGCATGGGGGGAACATTAGTTTTTGGCATGATCATTGGTTGCCACCTGGGATTTTAAATAACCTCATAGGAGGTGAGAAAGACCCTGGAGGATTCATTCCAGTCAATTATTTTTGGGAAAATGGTAATTGGAACATTGTTAAACTTCTTACTGTTTTAACCCCTAATTGGGTGAACCAAATTGCTAATGTTCCTTTTATCGAACGGAGGGATACTCCTTTATGGAAACCTGCTCCCAATGGTAATTTTTCAGTGGCATCAGCCTGGAGCATAATTAGAGAACACTCAATTCACCAGCACATTTATCATCACTTGTGGAACAGAGCATTTACACCCACCATGTCCATTTTTTTCTTGAGACTCTTCCTAAATAAACTGCCGGTGGATACTAAGCTCCAAACTCTGGGGTCACTTGCTTCCAAATGTTATTGTCATGGACACAGTATGGCTTTTCAAGTACTCCTATTTTCCATATTGAGTCTTCGAACACCTTTTTGGAAAGTAGTCAGGCTCGGAACATTTGGCAACACTTTGCTAATATTTTTGGTTTTGCTAGCCAAAATACACAAAATGTGAGGACCATGTTTCAATTCTGGAAAAGCTCTACCCCCCAACCCTCTAAATTCCATATCACCATGGTTATTCCTTGTCTTATATTATGGTATATATGGTGTGCTAGGAATGATAGCAAACATAGAAATAAAAAATTTGTGGCTGAGTGTATTATTAGTCAGATTTACTCTCATTTACAAAATCTCTCTGCAAATAAAGCCTTTGGATATAAAGTTTGGAAAGGGTTTAGTCATTTAGCTGCTCATTTCCAAGTTCGTGTGGTTGATCGACCCCAAATTAAAATCACCACTGTTAAATGGATTGCACTGCAGGTAGGATGGCTTAAACTTAATTGTGATGGTTCAAGGTGTGGTCATTTGGTGGGGGGTGGTTTAATTCGGGATTCAAGGGGAAGTCTTGTGTGTGCATATTATCCGCCATTACAGTTAATGATAGCTTCTACCAAGTTCAAGCTTTAGAATATGGCACTAGCATGTTAGAAGAGATTGGTGGCAAGAATGGTGGATTGAATTGATGCCTGTGTGGTGGTTGATGTCCTAAACCAAGGGTCCTGGAGGTAATTGGCGGTGCCAAAATGCATTGGGCCGTATTCGGGCTCGTTTGAACCGCCGATCAGGATTTCACACATCTTACGCGAGGGGAACAAACTCGCAGATTATTTAGCTAATTTGGGCCACTGCCCACCGCAGACACGCATGAACACCAAATCCTCAACAGCTAAAGGGCCTTATTCATTTGGACAAATTGGGCTTTCCAAACTTCCGCCGCGCTGGAATAGGCTAAGGGATGATATGTGGGCCTAAGATGGGACATTTGATTTTATTCTATTTTGAATCTGTAATTTGGAAGTAATTCGATCTGTATGTAGTCTTTAATAGGGTCAAGGTGTATTTCGGTAGACCATGATAGTTAATATCAGTAGGTTCTATGTCCTGTATTTGAGTCGGAACTCTGTAATTTTTCTCATTTTATAATATTCCCCCGGATGAGGGTTTGATTTAAAAAAAAAACTAATCATCAAAACCATTTTATAATTATGTGGAATATAATATTCCAGCACCAATAAGGAGCATTCAAGAGCACATCAACACAATGAGATGAATAAGCTGTTTGTCTATGGCAACCACCTATGTCACACTTAAATAGAGAAAAGACAAATATCCTAATACGATACAAAACATAAATTCAAAAGATACAAGTTGTATAGGCAAGATACTTGCCACGGGAATCAATACGAAAATGCCTCGACGAACACGGCTCAACCAGAAAGCCTCGAAACTGACAACCTCCGTAAGAAACAACGATAACACAATCACTATGAGAATAAGGATCAATAACAACGGGAAACACAACCAACAACCGAAGGAAACTCATTGAAACATTTAATCGAACATTAAATGTTCCCGGTTCCTCAAGAAGCCTAAAATCATCAATCGGGTTGAATGAATCAAATATATGGATATACAATACATAGAACATGATCAATAACAACGTTTAACAACAATCGATTAATCAAGATCATATTGAAAACGAGATTTAGAATAAAACCCAAGGAAAAGTCAAATTTAGGAAAATACCTCGATCCGACGAAGAACAAATGATTAGATGATGTTATAATCACCTAAGACTCTCCAAAACACCTTCCGATGGAGCAAAATCGGCCAAGAACCCAAACCCTAGTCACCCTCGTCTCAGACGTCGTGGAAGGAGGAAAGAAATGAAAATAATGACCAAAAGAGTTGTTGTCCAGTATATATATTGGACAGTTTAGCGTGCGCTAATCACAACGATTAGCATGCAGTAACGGGCCAGGAAGTCAGTACGTTCTCTCTGGAGGAACAATTAGCGTGCGCTGGATAAACGGATTAGCGTGCGCAAATGAATTCCAAATTTAGTCCAATAGCTTCTGGACTGTCTCTGACTAACAGTTGCGTGCGCTACCTAACACAATAGCGTGCGATATCACCAAATATTAGCGTGCGCTATACTATTGCATAACGTGCGTTATGCCTACTACACAAGTAGTAGACAACTCTAAAATTCAACACAACAACAAAACTCGTCAACAAAACAACGATCACGCAACGTGCGACGAAACGCTAACGGACAACACCAACGATCCGAATTGAAAATAAACACGCGAGAAACAACAACACACAATCACATAAACACAATCACCACATAATCCACTTAACATCATAAACACGGTAGCACGATACCAACACATATCGGTCAACGAGAAAATAATATTAACTGCTCGACAATAGAAAAATATCCAGCATAAAATGACAAACAATTCCAGATAACCAAAAATGAAAATCCCGGGTATTACATGAAGGCTCTCCTTTAATATACCTGGCTATGTGCCCTCGTCCAAGGATACTATATAGCCTATTGTGCCCTCGGCCAAAAGTAAATATATTTCCCAAAAGTATGCATTAAACGAGTCGAGCTCAAGTTCGAGCTTGAAACTTGATTCGAGCCCAAGTTTGAGTTTGGTTCGAGCTTGATTTGAGCTTCAAATGAGTTCGAGTTCAATTTTAAGAAATTCCTATCATGTCGAGTTCGAGCTTGGATTTTAACTACTCGCGTGTTTTCGAGCCGAGTTCGAGCCTGAGAAACGACTATCGAGTTGTAATATCCGTACTTTCTATTTTTGGTAATTTCTATTTTTGGTGTATGCTCATTTTGGACGACTCGCTTGTTACTGTTTTGGAATTCTGAATCTATTTTGTTCTTGGAGTTTTTCCATTTGGACGAGTTTCAGAGATGTTTTTTCGTATTTTTGTTTTGAATTATGTTTTGTCGCATGTACGTTCAATTCTCATAAAACTCGCTCGATTTCATTATTTCTCTATTTCCTTGAGTTCGTATGGTTGATGATGCGATTGTGACATCTCCAAACAAAGTAAAAATTGACGTAGGAGACGATACCACGTTGCATGCACATGCACCTACGTACTTCGGTGAGAAAACAAATGTGGAAGTGGGAACGATCTTAATAATCAGAACCGGGATAACTTAGACGTATCAAAACATGCATACGTATGCATGTTCATGTATACAAAATCGGCCATATTAGGGAGGGAGATTTCGGCCGATTTGATGAAGGATCCATGAAGGATCTTTGTCCCCACTTCTTTCAATTTTACTTTCATGTTTCAAAGTCCACCATACCAAGATCAAAGATAGAAGATTTAGCTCATGTCACAATCACATAATCGGCCGAAATAAAGGAGGAAGAAGACACCAAGATGTTGCTTTCATTTTCTATCCTTGTCAAAGTCTTGCAAGAAGATATCACATGAGAAAGATGTTATCTATTCCCTTGAAGTACCCCACGACCGAAAATGAGAGGAAGAAACCAAGCATGACTTTGTTTTCAATCTTTGTCAAAGTTGATAGATTAGTTTAATGTTTACTTGTTTTCTTGTGTGATCTTGTTTGATCTTGTGTGTAGTTGTTAAGGCTATTTATAAGCATCACCCTCAATCTTTCAAATCACTTTGAAGTTAAGAAAAAACGAAATACACTTGTATGCATTCATTGTTGAATGATTTTTAGCACACCTTGATTATAATTCGACGCGTCTTCGAGTTGTAATTTAATCGATTCTCAATAGGTCTTGAGGAGAGATTGCCTTATCAAACTATAGGTCTAGTTTGATAATTTACTTTCATATTATCTTGTTTACGGAAATTGAATTGCCCTACTTTCGGTTAATTCTCACGAGTGTTACACATATACGAGTGTTGTGAGGTAAAAGATATATCCGCTGCATTTTCCGGCGAATTTACGTTCATCTTAATACGTGATTCGTATCATTAGTGGTATCGGAGACTAAGGTTATTTCCTTGTCGAATTTCTCTTGGCGATTTTCTTGTCAAAGCCATCTTATCATGGATTTTTCCGACGATTTCATGGAGAAACGACGTGAAGCACTACACAACTTACAAGAACCACGTTTTCAAGCTAGAAGAGGAGGCTATGACGCACATTCACTGCGTCATGTGGATGAATTCAAAGTAAATGAACTTCCGGAATTTGTCGGAGGTACCAATCCCGAAGTTTACTTGGAGTGGGAGAGGAATATTGAACGTATGTTCGACTTCAAGAAACTTAACGATGAGAAACGTTGCAAATATGTGATTCTCAAGTTAGGGAAGGGCGCTTCCCTATGGTTCGAGGGTGTGAAAACACAACGAGCTCGTGCGGGAAAAGAGAAAATCCGTTCTTGGGATTCTTTGAAGAAAAAACTACGTAAAAGGTATGTCCCGACATCACATCGGTTAACCTTATACCGAAAAATTGCGGAGTTCGTGCAAGGGAAACTAAGTGTGGGAGAATACATCGAAGAATTTTAAGGCTTGGCCTTAATGGGAGAACTCGAAGAAAATGAAGAACAAAGAATGTCACGTTTCTTACGTGGACTAAACCGAAACATGGCAAATACGGTGGAATTATACCCCTACGGAGATTTTGATACTTTATGCGGACTATGCATATAAATAGAAGCTCAAAACAAGTTGAAGTTTGCCAAACCCGAATTCCCATACAAATTCGGAAATGCAAGTGCCGGCTCAAGTTCGACGACGAAACCTATCGTGCCTTTTCAAGTCCCTACCCCGGCACCAAAGGTTCCCCACGTTTCCAAGGAAACGAGCTTGGCTAAAGTACGATGCTTTAAATGTCAAGGCTTTGGTCACTATCAAAATGCATGTCCAAATAAACGGGTGGTCACTTTAAGAGAAGCTCTTGCGGTCCGAGACGAACTTTTAGTCGAGGACGAGAAGGAAGCCTTGGTGACGTATTTAACATGGAGTCCGAGGAAGAGAACGAGGAATGTGAGACTTATGACGCTACGGAATATGATATTGCTTTAGTGCTTCGAGCACTACATACCAAAATCATTCCAAGTGATACGGAGCAAAGAGACCAAATCTTTCATACCAAATGCAAAGTCGGAGAAAAGTGGTGTAGCTTGATAATAGACGGAGGGAGTTGCACAAATGTAGCTTCAAACGAACTGGTTACCAAACTCGGTCTAACTACTACGGCTCATCCGAGACCGTATGCTTTACACTGGCTCGATGACGGAAGCAAAGTGAAGGTGTCGAGACAAGTACGGGTCAACTTAACCATGGGAACATACGGGGATGATGTGTTGTGTGACGTACTCCCGATGGACGCATGCCATGTACTTTTGGGACGACCATGGATGTTCGACCGAGATGTTTTATATCGAGGTCGGAGTAATGAATAAGAATTATGAGACAAAGGAAAGAAGATTGTACTCAAACCAATGTCCCCGCAAGCTATCCGTTCGATGAGTTCTAGTCGAGTGGAAAAACCAAAAATTACCATGCTTGCTAGCGAAAGGGAAATGGAACATGCAATTAATGATAGGGAGCGAGTATATTTGGTGATGTTTAAAGAGACACGGGATGAGAACATGGGAGTACAAAACGGAGGAGAGCTAGATGTGTTGTTACACGAATTTAAGGATGTTTTTCCCGAAGAATTACCGTCCGGTTTACCACTTATTCGCGGTATCGAACACCAAATCGATCTTATACCGGGAGCACCACTTCCTAATAAAGCCGCTTATAGATGTAATCCCGAGGAGACTAAGTAATTACAAAGACAAGTCGAAGAGATTTTGGACCGCGGGTATGTCCGGGAGAGTTTGAGTCCGTGTGCGGTTCCAGTCTTACTTGTCCCTAAGAAAGATGGTTCTTGACGGATGTGTGTGGATAGTCGGGCCATGAACAATATCACTGTCAAGTATCGGTTCCCTATCCCGAGACTTGATGACATGTTAGACGAACTACATGGTTCGGTGGTCTTTTCAAAGGTTGATTTACGAAGCAGATATCATCAAATCCGAATGCGAGAAGGTGACGAGTGGAAGACGGCCTTCAAAACAAAAAATAGATTATATGAATGGACCGTTATGCCTTTCGGTCTTACAAATGCGCCTAGTACCTTCATGAGGTTGATGAACGAAGTGCTTAAACCATTTCTGGGGAAGTTCGTGGTTGTATATCTGGATGATATCCTAATATATAGTCGATCACTACAAGAACATTTCGGGCACTTAAGACAAATTTTCGAAACTTTGAGGGACCGAAAATTATATGGAAAAAAAAGAAAAGTGTTCGTTCCTAGTAGAAAGTATAGTCTTTCTTGGCTATGTCGTTTCAAAGGACGGAGTGGCGGTTGATCAAACAAAAATCGAAGCAATTAAATCTTGGCCGACCCCTACGACCGTGACGGAAGTGAGATCATTTCACGGACTTGCTTCTTTTTACCGGAGGTTTATTCGAGACTTCAGCACCATTTCAAGTCCGATAACGGAGTGCTTAAAAAAGGGACCATTTGTATGGAACGGGCTGCCCAAGGAGCATTCGAGAAGTTAAAAGCCAAATTATGCGAAGCACCGATCCTAACACTACCCGATTTTACTCAACCATTCGAAGTTGAATGCGATGCTAGTGGAGTTGGAATTGGAGCGGTTCTTATTCAAGGTAAACGACCTATCGCTTACTTTTCGGAGAAGTTGAACGGAGCTCGGTTGAATTATTGCACTTACGATAAAGAATTCTATGCTATCGTACGGGCCCTTGATCATTGGAGTCATTACCTACGGACGAAACATTTTATTCTACACTCGGACCACGAATCATTGAAATACATTAACGGACAACATAAACTGAGTCCGAGGCATGCCAAGTGGGTGGAATTCCTACAATCATTTCACTTTTCATCCAAGTACAAAGACGGTAAAAGCAATGTCGTTGCGGATGCGTTATCTAGGAGGTATGCTTTACTTTCTACTCTGGAAGTTCGGTTACTTGGTTTCGAAATGTTGAAGGAGTGTTATGAAAATGATGCGGATTTTGGAGAAATTTTTACTAGTTGCAAATCTGGTACGTTCGGGGAGTTCATGCTACAAGATGATTTCCTATTTAAAGGGAATATGCTATGTGTTCCAAAACAGGCGGTTCGGGAATTATTGGTCCGGGAGGCTCACGGAGGAGGTTTAGCAGGACATTTTGGCACGGCTAAAATATTGGAAGTACTAAAAGAACATTTCTTTTGGCCTAAAATGCTAAAAGACGTTTACAATGTTTTAAGTAAATGCGTAACATGTCACATCTCGAAGAGTTCGTTCAAATCGGGATCGTATATGCCTCTACCGGTTCCAGAGAGACCGTGGGAAGATGTATCCATGGATTTTATCGTCGCTTTACCCCGTACTCAACGAGGTAAATATGCTATTATGGTGGTTGTTGATCGGTTCTCAAAAATGGCTCATTTCGTGGCTTGCCACAAAACTGACGACGCAAGCAACGTGGCCAATTTATACTTCCAAGAAGTGGTTCGTTTACATGGAGTTCCGAAGACTATTGTTTCGGATCGGGGTTCGAAATTCCTTAGCTATTTTTGGAATACTTTATGGAGGAAAGTGGGAACAAAGCTCTTGTTTAGCACTTCGCACCATCCTCAAACCGATGGTCAAACTGAAGTCACAAATCAAATGTTAGGAATGTTGTTGCGAGGACTTGTGAATAAAACGCAAAAGGATTGGGACATGAAACTTGCTCATGCAGAATTTGCCTATAACCGATCCCCTACACATGCTACGGCACATTCTCCTTTTGAAGTCGTTTACGGGTTAAATCCTTATATATCCTTAGACTTGATTCCGTTGCCGAAGGACGAGTTGGTACACAAGGATGCGGAATCTAAACTTAAATCGATGATCAAGTTGCACGGGCAAATACATGATCGAATCAAAGAGGTGAATGACGCATACAAAAGGAAATCCAACAATCACAGAAAACCAAGACTATTCGAAGTAGGCGACTTGGTTTGGGTACACTTAAGAAAAGAGAGATTTCCTAGCAAACGCAAGAACAAGCTTATGCCGAGGGCCGAGGGACCTTACAAAATCGTGGGTAAGGTTAACGACAATGCGTATAAAGTAGAACTTCCAGGCGATTATGGGGTACACGCCACTTTTAACGTGGGCGGTCTATCTCCTTACCTTGACGACGAGGTAATCACTGAATTGAGGTCAATTGCTTTCAAAGGGGGGGGGGGGGAGATGATGCGATTGTGACATCTCCAAACGAAGTAAAAATTGACGTAGGAGACGATACCACGTTGCATGCACATGCACCTAAGTACTTCGGTGAGAAAACAAATGCGGAAATGGGAACGATCTTAATAATCGGAACTAGGATAACTTAGACGTATCAAAACATGCATGCGTATTCATGTTCATGCATACAAAATCGGCCATATTAGGGAGGGATTTCGGCCGATTTGATGAAGGATCCATGAAGGATCTTTGTCCCCACTTCTTTCAACTTTACTTTCATGTTTCAAAGTCCACCATATCAAGATCAAAGATAGAAGATTTAGCTCATGTCACAATCACATAATCGGCCGAAATAAAGGAGGAAGAAGACACCAAGATGTTGCTTTCATTTTCTATCCTTGTCAAAGTCTTGCAAGAAGATATCACATGAGAAAGATGTTATCTATTCCCTTGAAGTACCACACGGTCGAAAATGAGAGGAAGAAACCAAGCATGACTTTGTTTTCAATCTTTGTCAAAGTTGATAGATTAGTTTAATGTTTACTTGTTTTCTTGTGTGATCTTGTTTGATCTTGTGTGTAGTTAAGGCTATTTATAAGCCTCACCCTCAATCTTTCAAATCACTTTGAAGTTAAGAAAAAACGAAATACACTTGTATGTATTCATTGTTGAATGATTTTTAGCACACCTTGATTATAATTCGACGCGTCTTCGAGTTGTAATTTAATCGATTCTCAATAGGAGGAGAGATTGCCTTATCAAACTATAGGTCTAGTTTGATAATTTACTTTCATATTATCTTGTTTACGGAAACCGAATTGCCCTACTTTCGGTTAATTCTCACGAGTGTTACACATATACGAGTGTTGTGAGGTAAAAGATATATCCGCTGCATTTTCCGGCGAATTTACGTTCATCTTAATACGTGTTCGTATCATTAGTGGTATCGGAGACCAAGGTTATTTCCTTGTCGAATTTCTCTTGGCAATTTTCTTGTCAAAGCTATCTTATCATGGATTTTTCCGACGATTTCATGGAGAAACTACGTGAAACACTACACAACTTACATGACGCACATTCACTGCGTCATGTGGATGAATTCAAAGTAAATGAACTTCCGGAATTTGTCGGAGGTACCAATCCCGAAGTTTACTTGGAGTGGGAGAGGAATATTGAACGTATGTTCGACTTCAAGAAACTTAACGATGAGAAACGTTGCAAATATGTGATTCTCAAGTTAGGGAAGGGCGCTTCCCTATGGTTCGAGGGTGTGAAAACACAACGAGCTCATGCGGGAAAAGAGAAAATCCGTTCTTGGGATTCTTTGAAGAAAAAACTACGTAAAAGGTATGTCCCGACATCACATCGGTTAACCTTATACCGAAAAATTGCGGAGTTCGTGCAAGGGAAACTAAGTGTGGGAGAATACATCGAAGAATTTGAAGGCTTGGCCTTAATGGGAGAACTCGAAGAAAATGAAGAACAAAGAATGTCACGTTTCTTACGTGGACTAAACCGAAACATGGCAAATACGGTGGAATTATACCCCTACGGAGATTTTGATACTTTATGCGGACTATGCATATAAATAGAAGCTCAAAACAAGTTGAAGTTTGCCAAACCCGAATTCCCATACAAATTCGGAAATGCAAGTGCCGGCTCAAGTTCGACGACGAAACCTATCGTGCCTTTTCAAGTCCCTACCCCGGCACCAAAGGTTCCCCACGTTTCCAAGGAAACGAGCTTGGCTAAAGTACGATGCTTTAAATGTCAAGGCTTTGGTCACTATCAAAATGCATGTCCAAATAAACGGGTGGTCACTTTAAGAGAAGCTCTTGCGGTCCGAGACGAACTTTTAGTCGAGGACGGGAAGGAAGCCTTGGTGACGTATTTAACATGGAGGCCGAGAAAGAGAACGAGGAATGCGAGACTTATGATGCTCCGGAATATGATATTGCTTTAGTGCTTCGAGCACTACATACCAAAATCATTCCAAGTGATACGGAGCAAAGAGACCAAATCTTTCATTCCAAATACAAAGTCGGAGAAAAATGGTGTAGCTTGATAATAGACGGAGGGAGTTGCACAAATGTAGCTTCAAACGAAATGGTTACCAAACTCGGTCTAACTACTACGGCTCATCCAAGACCGTATGCTTTACACTGGCTCGATGGCGGAAGCAAAGTGAAGGTGTCGAGACAAGTACGGGTCAACTTAACCATAGGAACATACGGGGATGATGTGTTGTGTGACGTACTCCCGATGGACGCATGCCATGTACTTTTGGGACGACCATGGATGTTCGACCGAGATGTTTTTCATTGAGGTCGGAGTAATGAATATGAATTACGAGACGAAGGAAAGAAGATTGTACTCAAACCAATGTCCCCGCAAGCTATCCGTTCGATGAGTCCTAGTCGAGTGGAAAAACCAAAACTTACCATGCTTGCTAGCGAAAGGGAAATGGAACATGCAATTAATGACGGGGAGCGAGTATATTTGGTGATGTTTAAAGAGACACGGTACGAGAACATGGGAGTATAAAACGGAGGAGAGCTAGATGTGTTGTTACACGAATTTGAGGATGTTTTTCCCGAAGAATTCCGTCCGATTTACCACTTATTCGCGGTATCGAACACCAAATCGATCTTATACCGGGAGCACCACTTCCTAATAAAGCCGCTTATAGATGTAATCCCGAAGAGACGAAGGAAGTACAAAGACAAGTCGAAGAGCTTTTGGACCGCGGGTATGTCCGGGAGAGTTTGAGTCCGTGTGCGGTTCCGGTCTTACTTGTCACTAAGAAAGATGGTTCTTGGCGGATGTGTGTGGATAGTCGGGCCATGAACAATATCACTGTCAAGTATCGGTTCCCTATCCCGAGACTTGATGACATGTTAGACGAACTACATGGTTCGGTGGTCTTTTCAAAGGTTGATTTACGAAGCAGATATCATCAAATCCGAATGCGAGAAGGTGACGAGTGGAAGACGGCCTTCAAAACAAAAAATGGATTATATGAATGGACCGTTATGCCTTTCGGTCTTACAAATGCGCCTATTACCTTCATGAGGTTGATGAACGAAGTGCTTAAACCATTTCTGGGGAAGTTCGTGGTTGTATATCTGGATGATATCCTAATCTATAGTCGATCACTACAAGAACATTTCGGGCACTTAAGACAAATTTTCGAAACTTTGAGGGACCGAAAATTATATGGAAAAAAAGAAAAGTGTTCGTTCCTAGTCGAAAGTATAGTCTTTCTTGGCTATGTCGTTTCAAAGGAGGGAGTGGCGGTTGATCAAACAAAAATCGAAGCAATTAAATCTTGGCCGACCCCTACGACCGTGATGGAAGTGAGATCATTTCACGGACTTGCTTCTTTTTACCGGAGGTTTATTCGAGACTTCAGTACCATTTCAAGTCCGATAACAGAGTGCTTAAAAAAGGGACCATTTGTATGGAACGGGGCTGCCCAAGGAGCATTCGAGAAGTTAAAAGCCAAATTATGCGAAGCACCGATCCTAACACTACCCGATTTTACTCAACCATTCGAAGTTGAATGCGATGCTAATGGAGTTAGAATTGGAGCGGTTCTTATTCAAGGTAAACGACCTATCGTTTACTTTTCGGAGAAGTTGAACGGAGCTCGGTTGAATTATTGCACTCACGATAAAGAATTCTATGCTATCGTACGAGCCCTTGATCATTGGAGTCATTACCTACGGACGAAACATTTTATTCTACACTCGGACTACGAATCATTGAAATACATTAACGGACAACATAAATTGAGTCTGAGGCATGCCAAGTGGGTGGAATTCCTACAATCATTTCACTTTTTATCCAAGTACAAAGACGGTAAAAGCAATGTCGTTGCGGATGCGTTATCTAGGAGGTATGCTTTACTTTCTACTCTGGAGGTTCGGTTACTTGGTTTTGTAATGTTGAAGGAGTGTTATGAAAATGATGCGGATTTTGGAGAAACTTTTACTAGTTGCAAATCTGGTCCGTTCGGGGAGTTTATGCTACAAGATGATTTTCTATTTAAAGGGAATATGCTATGTGTTCCAAAACAGGCGGTTCGGGAATTATTGGTCCGGGAGGCTCACGGAGGAGGTTTATCAGGACATTTTGGCACAGCTAAAACATTGGAAGTACTAAAAGAACATTTATTTTGGCCTAAAATGCTAAAAGACGTTTACAATGTTTTAAGTAAATGCGTAACATGTCATATCTCGAAGAGTTCGTTCAAACCGGGATCGTATATGCCTCTACCGGTTCCAGAGAGACCGTGGGAAGATGTATCCATGGATTTTATCGTCGCTTTACCCCGTACTCAACGAGGTAAAGATGCTATTATGGTGGTTGTTGATCGGTTCTAAAAAATGGCTCATTTCGTGGCTTGCCACAAAACCGACGACGCAAGCAATGTGGCCGATTTATACTTCCGAGAAGTGGTTCGTTTACATGGAGTTCCGAAGACTATTGTTTCGGATCTGGGTTCGAAATTCCTTAGCTATTTTTGGAATACCTTATGGAGGAAAGTGGGAACAAAGCTCTTGTTTAGCATTTCGCACCATCCTCAAACCGATGGTCAAACCGAAGTCACAAATCGAACGTTAGGAATATTGTTGCGAGGACTTGTGAATAAAACACAAAAGAATTGGGACATGAAACTTGCTCATGCGGAATTTTCCTATAACCGACCCCCTATACATGCTACGGAACATTCTCCTTTTGAAGTCATTTACGGGTTAAATCCTTATATACCCTTAGACTTGATTGCGTTGCCGAAGGACGAGTTGGTACACAAGGATGCGGAATATAAACTTAAATCGATGATCCAAGTTGCACGGGCAAATACATGATCGAATCAAAGAGGTGAATGACGCATACAAAAGGAAATCCAACAATCACAGAAAACCAAGACTATTCGAAGTAGGCGACTTGGTTTGGGTACACTTAAGAAAAGAGAGATTTCCTAGCAAACGCAAGAACAAGCTTATGCCAAGGGCCGAGGGACCTTACAAAATCGTGGGTAAGGTTAACGACAATGCGTATAAAGTAGAACTTCCAGGCGATTATGGGGTACACGCCACTTTTAACGTGGGCGATCTATCTCCTTACATTGACGACGAGGGAATCACTGAATTGTGGTCAATTCCTTTCAAAGGGGGAGGATATGATGCGATTGTGACATCTCCAAACGAAGTAAAAATTGACGTAGGAGACGATACCACATTGCATGCACATGCACCTACGTACTTCGGTGAGAAAACAAATGCGGAAATGGGAACGATCTTAATAATCGGAACCAGGATAACTTAGACGTATCAAAACATGCATACGTATGCATGTTCATGCATACAAAATCGGCCATATTAGGGAGGGAGATTTCGGCCGATTTGATGAAGGATCCATGAAGGATCTTTGTCCCCACTTCTTTCAACTTTACTTTCATGTTTCAAAGTCCACCATATCAAGATCAAAGATAGAAGATTTAGCTCATGTCACAATCACATAATCGGCCGAAATAAAGGAGGAAGAAGACACCAAGATGTTGCTTTCATTTTCTATCCTTGTCAAAGTCTTGCAAGAAGATATCACATGAGAAAGATGTTATCTATTCCCTTGAAGTACCCCACGGCCGAAAATGAGAGGAAGAAACCAAGCATCACTTTGTTTTCAATCTTTGTCAAAGTTGATAGATTAGTTTAATGTTTACTTGTTTTCTTGTGTGATCTTGTTTGATCTTATGTGTAGTTGTTAAGGCTATTTATAAGCCTCACCCTCAATCTTTCAAATCACTTTTAAGTTTAGAAAAAACGAAATACACTTGTATGTATTCATTGTTGAATGATTTTCAGCACACCTTGATTATAATTCGACGCGTCTTCGAGTTGTAATTTAATCGATTCTCAATAGGTCTTGAGGAGAGATTACCTTATCAAACTATAGGTCTAGTTTGACAATTTACTTTCATATTATCTTGTTTATGGAAACCGAATTGCCCTACTTTCGGTTAATTCTCACGAGTGTTACACATATACGAGTGTTGTGAGGTAAAAGATATATCCGCTGCATTTTCCGGCGAATTTACGTTCATCTTAATACGTAATTCGTATCAGTTGAGTTGCTCATGTTGTGAGTTTTTGGATTGTTAATCCGACTTTATATCGTGACTTCCGGACGTTTGGGCCGTTTTGTAATTTCCTAGTAGTTTAGGGAATTTTAGCTTCTTTGTTGTACTCGGATTCTCCGATAGTCGGAAGTGTATTTTCTCTGAGCACTTAGATTCGTCGTCGTGGATACCTCATGCTTACGCTTCTGGGTTCTGTCCATGTATTGCGTTCCGTCTTTGTATCGTCCTGTGCAGAAAATGGGGTTCAGCAGTGTTGAACTGTTGCATGCATAACGCACGTTATGCATGCTATTTAGCGTGCGCTATCGATGCCTGCATAACGTACGTTACGCCTTAGTCGTAACGTACGTTATGGACTTCAGCGTGGGTTCTGACCAGTTTCTGCCTAGCCATTACGTGTGTTAGCGGGCGTGTGTTACGTACATAAATCTTTTCGTAGCGCACGTTAACAGTTTGGCGTAGCGTGCGCTATCGACCCCAACAAATCGAGCAGAATGACCTGCTGGGCTCTTACGTACGCTAACTCGTAGGAGTTACGTACGTAAACAGCATAACGTACGTTAACTCTTCGTTTTAACGTACGTAATGCACTGTCAGGTATTTAAATCCTGAGTTGACCTCAGACGCGTCATTTCCCTTCCTTTTCCTTCCCTTGCACGCGAAGTGAGTTCTTCAGGCGATTTAGAGCGATTCGTGCAGAGCAATCCGTAGAATTCCTCCTTAGATCGATTATTGTGTTCCAAGTGAGGTTTATCATCATCGTAATCATCATCATCCGTCCGAATCGAGGTATATTTCCTTAGAACCCTAACTTTTGGGGATTTTGGGGTTTTGTTTTGGTTTTCACCCTTCTAGTCCGATTTGCCTTTTATGACTGTTAGATTTCGATAGCGTAATCACCATCCCTTATTTCTCTTGTGGTTTTGCGGATTAAACTCGATGTTTTCCCCGTTGACAGTTTGGAACCGGTTATGACCTTGTATTGTCCGATGAAACATCCCAATGGGTAGAATTAAGGCGAATTCTTACGTTTCCGCATTATTGAGATTGTTTGTATATTGTGAAGATTGTTCGGACCGAAACCTTTTCGTTCGCCATTTCCCTTCGCGTCATTTTATTCAAGGCAAGTACATGTATTACATTTCGTTATGTGTGTTACGGTTGTGATACGAATATTGAATTATGATATTATGTGTGTGAGTTGTTGTTCTTCCACCCGGAGCGTTCGACGGGGCGTCTGGGGGCCGATACTAAGGGGTACGGCCGCGAAAGTGGTTTCCCACCCGTAGCGTTTGACGGGGCGTCTGGGGGTCGATACTAAGGGGTACGGCCATGGGTTACCAAGTGTGAATGGTTGAAATATTGATATATGATGATCTATGATTTGAAAACAATATAATATTCCGGAATATGATTTTTAAAATGTTTTCTGAACGAGATTACTGTATTGAATCGTATCTGTATATAATGTAGTGCAATTGTGTACTTGCACTAGCTATTCGAATGCTAACCCCTTAAATGGGGGAAATGCGTTTTATGCATTTCAGGTGTCGGTCGTGCTGAGGAGCTGGCACGGTACACGTATGCAAAGGATGGCCCAGCATGATGATGAGGCTCAAGTCTATACTAGATGTTTTGTTATTATGTCTACTCGGGTGTTGGAGTTAAACTGGTTGCTTTATAAACTTGGTTAAAGTTCCCTGCGTGGGCAATGAACTTGTATTGACTTATACTTCATGATGTTCGGTTAAAATGTTTTGGCCGAGGCCACGGCCCTATTTTACGATGATTATTATGTCTTATGAGAGTTGTTTGTGTATTTTGTGTCATGTGTTATCTTGGTAGACCTTACGAAGGTTCTACAGCGTGTAACATCCTTTCGTGATTTGGGGTGTTACATTTATGGTATCGGAGCCTAAGGTTATGAATGCCTAGGCTGTTGGTTAATTTTGGGTCTGTCAGTCGTGTCGTTAGAGTTAGTCGTTGAGCCTAATATCATCGTGCTACCATCTCTTCGTGCGACCCGTAGTTGTATGTCTCCTCGAACTCTTATATTTCTATAATTCATTTCCTTGTGTTGTTTGGAATTGTGAATTGTGGTACCAACTTTGTAAAACTGTGATTTTTTTCCTGATCTTGTTCCTTTTAATTCTTTTCTTCAGTATGTTGAGAGGTCGCGGTAGACCAGCTAGGGGGCGCGGTCGAGGCCGTGGTCGTGGTGCTAATAGTGAGGAAGTTCCGCTTTCTCAGTCCTCCGCGAATTCGACCTCTCATTCAGTGCCGAACACTCTACCTCTGAGTTCTGACGAGTAGTAGAATTTGTCAGTCAGTCAGGATCAGCCGTCGGGTAGTAATGTCGACATCGGAGCTACTGTTGTGCTTCAATAGTTGGTAGCTCAGCTTGCCCAGATAGCTCAGGGTGGATGTCAGAATCCACCCCCGACTCTAGAAGATGAAGCTAATAGATGGCATCAGAAAGTAACCACGATGCACCCCCCTCGCTTCGCTGGTTCTACTGACTCCCTGGGTTGGGAGAATTGGCTTTTTCAGATGGATAGGACGTTCGACGTTGTGGCTTGTCCTGACGACATGAGGGTACCTATTGCTCAGTACCTCCTGGATAAGGAAGCTGCGGAGTGGTGGGAAGCTGCGATGCCCAGGAACCATTTAGCTACCTAGGAGGAGTTTAAGACCGCTATGGAAGCAGAGTACTGCCCACCCCCGGTTCAAACAACAACCCCAAAGTTCACATCTCGACTCGAGACAATATACGATCCGGTGAAGACAACAAGATGTGTATTCACATAAGATCCACAGGAAAGGGAATAGCAATTGGAAAGTCATAGCGACAAACGGTTTATTCTGAAACAATACTACAACTCGTTTGATCAACCAAAAGCACAAGACAGGACAAGTTCAGAAAATATCAACGAACATAAACGATTCGACAGAGTCGAAAGTACAGAGTTCAAAATCCGATTCACTTCAAATAAAAGAAGTTAATCTCCGGAATATCAAAACAACAAAATGAGGGAAATAACATAACAAACAACTGATAGGATAAGCCACTCAGGGGATTTTCGGAGTCGATCCAGATGTCGGTGCTCAAGCCCGTGCCCCGGAAGGCTCGGTAACCATCTCGCAAAACTGAACTTGGTGTCCCTCGAGTCCACACCTGTAACACGTTACTGGCGGAAAAGGACAATGTGCACGAACATGTCCCGCCACATTACAGTTAAAACATCTCCTGGCTTTACCAGGAGTCAGAACAGAAGACTTGGAACTCTCAGTTCCACGCATCGAGCGATGGAGCTTCACAGCGGAAAGGCTACGACATTGAAAACTAGAAATACCAACTCCTGCACCGTCCACACGGTCATCGGACTTCCTCTGCTTCTTCGACTCGGGCACACGCTCCGACGATAACGAAGCTAGTTCACGGGCTAATGCTCGATCTTGATAGTCCCTCAACGAGGTGCAATTGAATCCCGACATATACACGCGAATATCCGGCTGTCAAAGTGAAGGATTCTCTCTTCCTCGGTTCTCACCCGGTCTCGCACATAACTGAGTTGTTTGCTATAATCGATGATAGCTTGCGACACCGATATATCTTGCGGTTCTGCCAAGTAGAATTCGCGAATCCTCTGCTCTCTAATCGGTTTCGGACAGAACTCGGCTTCCATAAATGCTTGGAACTCCGCCCACGTGACATCACGATCACGAGGTTTAACAGCTTCCCACCAATTAGCGGCATCTTTGTCGAGAAGGTACTGAGCGATAGGTACCTTCCGCTCTTCAGGACATCCGACAGCCTCGAAAATCTTTCCCAACTGGAAAATCCAACCATCCCAGCCCAACGCATCCGCAGCACCGGCGAATCGAGGGGGATTCATACGAACTACCTCGCGAAGCCATTGATTTACACCAACGTTCTGACTCGCGTCAATGCTACGTTGAACCACCTGGGTCAACTGAGTCATCTGAGTCGCTACTTGTTGCAATATAGTAGCAACACCCAAACTAAAATCATTCTCAACGACATTCTCTCGATTCGCATCCGATCCCCGTGGCCATCAACACCACGGTTACGACCACGACCTCGACCCTCGGCATACTAACAAACAACAACCTATGGTAACGAAAGATCATAACACATAGCAAGATATTCACATCTCTCGTCTTTAATCCAACATCATTAAATCATATACATATTACCATTTAATCCTAAATAGAGCACAATATACAAACTATTATACCAAAAATCTTCATTTATAATGCCGTTGTTATGCGATTTATAAATGCAATGAAATTGAAATCATCCATTATATCAAAATCATTTTCAGACGTTTTCCGCGCGGATCCTACCAAGTTGAAAACCATTTTCAAAAACGTTCCAAAATGCCAAAAAGGCCGATGACGGTAATACTTTCCAAATACTCCCCAAAAGTCATTTTCCAAATACCAAATACCATCATCAAATACCATTTGGAATCACAAGGCGTAGAGGCGAAAATTCAATAGTTTCAAAATATATGTTAAGTCACCCGACAAAAGAGTTAGGAAAAAGGGTCAACGAAATAATTCAAATTTACAAACCCGAAAGGTCATTTTGAAACACACACTATTTGGTAAAAGTACCCAAAAAGTCATTTTGGACTTTACACACGCAATGGACAAGAACACGATTCAAATTACACATAACCATACACAACAATTGTTATTCATGGACAACACACATAGAGTACGGTCTCAAGCGGTCACCTAACAATCGCAAAAGTTAGACTTACGGCGAGAATGCAATTTCGGCTTCGATCGAGACCATTTAGTATATGATTTAACAGAGACTTAGCGTGCGCTAGCCATATTACGTTAGCACGCGTTAGCTATTCCAATCCAAAGACACATCCATAAACATATACCAAGTAATATCAAAAGTCGAAGGTTACAAGTAATCAACAACATACTAATCCAAACGCCAACAATTTACATCCTCACTACATATCTTTTAACCGAAAAGTTGAAGGCAAAAGTCACATCTCAAGTAAACTTTTGGTAGACCTCGTTTAAGCATTTAAAAATCGAACTTTGAAAATTTTCAATGCAAGATGAAAATAAAATATATGTAGTTGAATCCTCAAAATCTTCGTTCTCGAGGTCATCATACGAAAATCAAATCATTTTTCCTCCTCGAATGATGTTTTTAAATANAATTTACGTGACTTCCCAAAACATTTGAAGTTTAAAATACCACATTGATAAACTTTTATTGAGTAACTAGTCCAAAACATCATCCTGTAAAACGATTTCACACAAAGATGTATACATATATACATGCACACCGGTACTACTCTTTATTCCAACACAATACGAGAATCAAACAAGTATGGAGTAAGTATTCACGAGGCACAATTAAACTCCACATAATAACACAGAATCACATAAACTCGTATAACACGAGATACAATAAAATAGGGAGACTTACATCCACAGATCGCACGAAGATGATGGTTGCACCTCGATACTAATCACGACCGACAACTCGGACGACGCGTCGCGACACCACTCGGTCGGACCAAATCGACAAGACAAGACCCGATAACACACAACTCAACCCGACGGCCTAGGTTTCCTCAACCTAAGCTCCGATACCATATTCGTAACACCCCAAACCATTCGGGAATATTACAGCGCCGCAGACCCTCTCCGCGAGGATCTACCAAAGCTAAATACAAAACAATGCATCACTTCACATGCCGACATGGCTACGTAAAGGACCGTTAGACCGATTAGGTCTTATATCACAACACACACACAACATTACATACATGATACTTGCCATGAACACATACCCACGCAGGGGCTAGAATACAATAACACTCCCATAAATCGGGGTAACAACACATCAGAGGGATAACCAACATGACTCTACCAAATACTCTACAATTTGTCTTCACGTGATTAGTATCTTCGTCTCCCATCATCCTTCGTATCGATCCTGTGATTCGCTCCCCACTACTGCAAGTACGGGCCTTGTCTGAGACATCCACCCCGAATACTCGGGGTTAGCAAAACTCCACTGTTTTGCTAGTGCAAGTATAAAGCAGTACAAGCCATACACAACGTGCTTCAAGAATATAATAATCTTGAATATATTTTCCGAGATAATTCACTTAATCAAAACAGTTTGATTTATAAAAAGGGTAGGAAATAATACCATGTATCTCTTACAAAACATTTTATAATCTCGGGAGTTTGAAAACATTTGGAAATAATGAATTCTCAAGTCTTTCGAAAACACTTGGGGGCACGGCCCAAAATCGTCTTTCCAAAATACGATTCCAATAATAAAACGCGGTTTCACAACCCAATTCACAACACACGGGGTCCAAGACCCAAATCATAAGCCACAGGTCCACGACCCGAATCACATAACACATGTTCCTAAGGATTATTCGCGTCCGTGCTAACAAGCCACGAACCTCGGATGCTCCGTAGAACATACCCGAGTGAATAACCCAATAGGAAACCATACCAAATCACATGTCCTCGTGACAAATCATGGAACCATTCCATACCACAACCATAAGTTATCCAGCATCGGGCTAACAAGCCACGAACCTCTGAGTCCCCAAGACATACCCGATGATAACCCCACAAGTTATCTCGGCATCGGGCTAGCAAGCCCCGAACCTCGGAGTCCCCGCAAGACATACCCGGATTGGATAACCCTACGGTCACTCCCGACCCATACTAGCAAGTATGGATCCCTTAGATTCAACAATACTACCCGGAGGCACATCACTATCAACGATCACATAACAATGAGCAGAATATCAATCCAAGCAACACTTAAACATCACAACCTCCTTTCAAAGGAGTATCAACTAATATCACACCCAATACGTTCTTACCGAACAAATACACATAACAATACGTAATCCCGGCAAAGGATTACATCTATTAAACTAAATCAAAGTGGTCATAGCATCTTTTCAACATACAAAACCAACACACATATCCCGAGAACACATATATTCACGAAGTACACGAATTATCGTTGAAAGACAACATTTATCGAGAACATACCAATCCCGTTTTACGTACATTAAACATTGGGTTTCGTATATAATCATTTATCAATAATTACGCCTACGAAACATGAAACGTATGGACAAGATACTTGCCTCGATATCACGAGCAACGAAGCATTTAACGGGCACGATCGGGCAACCTTGAACCTCCAAAACGATCAAGACTTCGGACGGCCCACGTATACTAAGAAATTAGCATAACCGCGAATCAATAACTCTAATGGAAATCCGAAACTATCCTAAAAACGACACGAATCGATGTTTTCGCTTTGAAATCAAGAATCGTTGTTCCGGGCGATAAAAATCGATGAACGGATAACAAAATCAAGATTACGGTGAAGACAACCAAAAATACACAAACGATCTGATGAGATCGGTTAAGAATCACAAATCCAAGGAAAAACCCAAAATTTAAGAAACTAGTTTTATAAGAAGATATTACCTTCATCAGGACAAAGAAGATGATTAGATGTTGTTAAACATCTACAAATCCGCTCAGAGATGAAGCTAGAAGAAGAAGATCGGTCCTAATCGCCTCTGGATCTCACTCCCGTCGGAAGGGATGAAGAAAAGTGGAAAATGACGACTTAACGCTGCTGTCCAGTATTTATACTGGACAGTTATTAGCGCGCGCTAAACACCCTGCATTAGCGTGCGCTAACGGGGTCAACGCTCCAGAGAAACCGCCTATAACACAGTTAGCGTGCGCTAGCTAAAAGCCGTAGCGTGCGCTAACGGGTCACAAAACCAGTCCAGTAGCCCCTGGACAGAACCGCACCTGCCGGGTAGCGTGCGCTAGAAAGAAGAGAGAGCGTGCGCTAAGCAGTCGATAGCGTGCGCTAGCTATCGGCCTTAGCGTGCGCTAACAAAGCTCGATCCCGATCCGGTAGCTCTTGGATCGCTCTGGGATCGCGATTAGCGTGCGCTACACATTCAGTAGCGTGCGCTAACCACCACGCAGTAGCGTGCGCTATGCCTCAAGCATTAGCGTGCGTTACACCACCAAAACTCAAAAACTCACATAGTGATCCGAAATGCCTCCAAACACATGCCCCAATAATGCACGACCAAAATATGGCACAAAATTCCAACGATGAGGACAATGACAATCCGATAAAACCCAGAAAACCCATCGAATCCGGAATAAAGATCTCGGGTATTACAGTAAGAAAGGGCATACCAAGAAATTTTGCCAACAATTGAAGAAGGAAAATCGCCAAGGCCGAGAGAATTCACAAAAGAAGGAGAGCGGTAGTAATGATAAAGCCGAAGTAAATACTACTACCGAAGAATTCTTTGTTTGTTGTGATTATGATATGGTGAACCTTGCTAGAGATGATTCGAGTTGGATGGTCGATAGTGGAGCTACGTGTCATGTTACATCACGTAGAGATTTTAATTCCTCTTATACTCCGGGTGACTATGGTATAGTCAAGATGGTTAACAATGGGTTATCCAAAATTATTGGAGTGAGAGATGTTCATTTGAGATTCGACACTGGTGTGGAACTTGTTTTACGGAATGTAAAATATGTTACGAATATGAGGCTTAATGTTATGTCTGTTGGTTTACTCGATGATGATGGTTATCATAGTGGTTTTGGCAAGGGAGTGTGGAAACTCACTCGAGGTTCCTTGATTGTCGGGAGAGGAGAAAAGGAAGGGAAATTGTATGTGACATTTCCAAAGGTCACGATTAATTCCGTGAACACAATGGACAATAATGACATGGCCGAGCTATGGCATAAGAGGCTCGGTCACATGAGCGAGAAAGGGATGGCGCTATTGTCGAAGAAGGAGGCGTTATCCGGGGTTCACAAGGTACACCTTAAAACATGCTCTCATTGTCTAGCCTGGAAGCAAATGAGAGTCACCTTTAAGAGTCATACTCCTTCACGAAAGGAAAATGTTCTTGATCTTGTTCATTCTGATGTTTGTGGTCCTATGAAGACTAGGACGCTTGGTGGTTGCCGATGCTTTGTCACATTCATCGATGATCACTCGAGGAATGTGTGGGCATACAACTTGAAGACCAAAGATCAAGTGTTCGATGTTTTCAAACAATTTCATGCCTCGGTGGAAAGAGAGACCGGGAAGAAGCTAAAGTGTATTCGGACGGACAATGGTGGAAAATACACCAGGACCTTTGATGAATAATGCCGAGAGCAAGGGATCCGACATCAAAAGACACCACCAAAAACTCCGCAACTTAATGGCTTGGTGGAGAGGATGAACCGGACTTTGGTCGAGAGAGCTCGATGTTTGCTCTCACATGCTAGATTGCCAAAGTCATTTTGGGGAGAAGCTTTGAACACGGCGGTTCATGTAATTAATTTGACGCTGTGTGTTCCTTTGGAATTTGATGTCCCAGATAAAGTGTGGAGCGGTAAAGACATCTCATACCGCCACTTACAGGTTTTCGGATGTAAAGCTTCTGTACACATTCCGAATGATGAGAGGTCGAGGCTTGATTCCAAGACGAAGCCATGTATTTTTATTGGTTACGGGTTTGATGAGTTCGGGTATAGATTGTATGACCCGGTGACCAAGAAGCTTGTTCGGTCAAGAGATGTTGTTTTTTTGAAGATCAAACGATGAAGGATGTTGAGAATGGAGAGTCGGCTCCACAACATGACTATGATCTTATTGATTTGGACCCCGTTTCTCCACAACATGTTGAGACACCCGGTGGAGAGGATGTCCAAAATGATGAACAACATGATGCCGATGACAATGATAAGTTGAGACAAGATGACACCAATGGAGCTCATCCCGAGCTACCCGTGATGAACATGCCATCTTTTGTTCCACTTAGGCGGTCGACGAGGTACTGTCATCCCTCCGCTCGTTATTCGGCCTATGAGTATGTTTTACTCACCGACGAGGGAAAGCCTGAATACTTTGAGGAGGCTATGGAGGATGAGAATAAAAATAAGTGGATGGATGCCATGCAAGACGAGATGAGTTCCTTGCATGAGAATAACACGTACGAGTTGGTGAAGTTGCTGAAAGGCAAGAGAGCTTTGAGAAACAAATGGGTGTATAGGGTGAAGTCGGAGGAGCATACTTCGTTGTCCTGATACAAAGCTAGACTCGTAGTCAAGGGATTTAGTCAAAATAAGGGCATTGATTTTGACGAGATTTTTTCTCCAGTTGTGAAGATAGGATCGATTCGATTGGTCCTTGATATTGTGGCTAGTCTTGATCTTGAGGTTCAACAAATGGATGTCAAGACGGCATTTCTTCACGGAGACCTTGACAAAGAAATTTATATGAAGCAACCGGAAGGGTTTGAGGTCAAAGGCAAAGAGGATTATGTTTGTAGACTCCGAAAGAGTCTATACAGTTTGAAGCAAGCACCACGGCAATGGTATAAGAAGTTTGAGTCGGTTATGGGGAAGCAAGGCTACCGGAAGACGACCCTCGACCATTGCGTATTTTTCAAGAAATTTGGAAATGATGATTTTATAATCTTATTGCTTTATGTGGACGACATGTTGATCGTTGGCAAGAATACCGAAAGGATTGCCAACTTGAAGAAAGAGTTGAACAAGTCTTTTGCCATGAAAGACTTGGGGGCTGCTAAACAAATTCTTGGGATAAGAATTTACTTGGGGTAGAGCAGCCCAGAAATTACACATGTCGCAAGAGCAATATATCGAGAAGGTGCTTAAACACTTCAACATGGACAAAGATAAAGTTGTTAGTTCGCCTCTTACTAACAATTTTAAATTGACGAGCAAAGATTTCCCTATGATGAAGGAAGAGATTGAGGAAATGGATAAAATTCCTTATGCCTCGGCGGTCGGGAGTTTGATGTACGCCATGGTATGTACTAGGCCCAACATTGCTCATGCCGTGAGAGTGGGGAGCCGGTTTCTATCAAATCCGGGAAAGAAGCATTGGGAAGCCGTAAAGTGGATATTTAGATATTTACGGGGTACTTCCACATTAGGAATTACATTTGGAAATGGGAAAGCAATGCTTGTTGGTTATTCCGATTTGGATATGACCGGTAACGAAGATAACCGAAAATCCACTTTCGGTTATTTGATGACATTTGCAGGGGGAGCCGTGTCATGGCAATAAGGATTGCAAAAGTATGTTGCCTTGTCTACAACGGAGGCTGAGTATATTGCAGTGGTGGAAGCGTGTAAAGATCTCTTATGGTTGAAAATGTTTTTACGAGAGCTAGGCTTCCGAAAACGACGTTACATGGTTCTTTGTGATAGTCAAAGTGCGATTCATTTGGTGAAGAATGCGACTTTTCACAAGAGAACAAAACATATCGATGTGAGGTACCATTGGATCCGAGATGCATTGGAGGATGGTTTGTTTGAACTTGATAAAGTTCATACTGATGATAATGGTTCCGATATGCTAACCAAGGCATTGAGTAGAGAGAAGGTGAAAATGTGTCGTTCAATTGCCGGGATGGCGAACTCTTTCTATATTCCGGAAAGGGGGAGATTTATAAGAGTTATTTCCGAAATATAGGCATTTTCGAAGTCGACTGGACTCCGGGCCGCGACACTACACTTTGAAATGCCTACTTCCAGTTTTTGTACTTAGGGCCGCGGCACACAACAGCCGGGCCGCGGCCCCCGGAATTCCTTCAACAAAGCGGTTGAGTCTGTACTATGGCCCGCGACCCCTGCCAGCCGGGCCGCAGCCCCAGGCAATTTTCCTGGATAGTTTTTTTATGTGTGTCGCGGCACACGGGGTCAACCCTGCAATTGGGGGTCTTTTTAGCAGCACTTTGCTGTGAGATTTTTCATTCCAACACCACATGTTTTTGAGAGAGACATACACATCAAGAGAGAAACAAGAGAGAAAAGAAGGAGAGAAAAATACTTGGTTGATTTTCCAGAGGTTTATCGATCGGATCGTTATGATTATTTAACAAGAGCTTGGTAGCTATTGGGTAAACCTTTTCACCGGAATAGATCGAGGGTTTGAGTCCGGAAGTTTGGCTATTTTTGTTAGCTTTTTGTGTAAGCTATTTTGGTGTTTCCTTTTCTCGATCTTGTTGTTATTGTTGTATTCCAAATACTTGAAGAACATTTATTACCGAGTATTTGAAGATTGTGGTGTATACCCTTAGTGTGTACTAGGGACGAATTGTTCATTGTGTATTGGTGATAGTGAATTTAAGCGGCTTCGGTCCCGTAGTTTTTACTCTCGTCTTGAGGGGTTTTCCACGCTAAAATTGTGTCTCGTTATTTATCGCTTTTGGTATATCATTTGTATTATATTGTCGAGTTGTAATTGTGTGCTCTACCCGTCGGTAACCACGAAGTTACAACTGAAGATTGGGAAATTATCAAACGAGGTTCCGCAATTATCGTTGTGACATTACATTTGTTGGCGTTTCCCAACAGTATCCACCTTGCATCA